>PVJD01009104.1:0-66084 GCA_004026545.1 Mormoops blainvillei | reverse complement strand
AGGGCTGCCACAAGGGGGTCCCCAGGAATTGATGTAAAGATGTTAGTGCTGGGGTCATGACCGGCTCTCCCTTTGTTAAGGGCCCTCTAGGGCTTTTCCCAAGTCAGAGATGAACAGAATCCAAACCAGATTTCAGTCTAGGTCCTCCTCTCTCAGAATTTCCCTTAATTCCCTGCTTTAATGCTTCCTTGGAATATCTCGGGGTACCCCATTTTGGTTTCTCATGTCTCGATCACAAAATGCACACCCCTGCGTGCCGTCCAACATGGCATCAGAAAGCTGTCCCCCTGAGTTCATTTTACATTTTCCTCCGAATCGTTTTCATGAGAAGACTGAGTGGAAAGGATGCTAAAGAATACCGTGTACCTGGGGCAGCAGCGATGATGCGTCACAGGTTTATGGGCCTTCAGGCTCTGCTCCACTTTGCGCAGTCCTACTGTCCGCGCAGAGGCTCATTTCCGTAAGACTCTGTTGGGCTGCTTCCTACAGTAAAGTGTTCCCATGCTCCTTTCTAAGGACCTAATACTGCTCTAACAGGATCCTAGAACCCTTGGCATTTAGTTAAAACCACACTGAGGTCATGCAAAATAATGTGCAATTTGAAACAACCATTGCTCTCAAGTGTGTCTGTTTCATGCCCCATCCTGTGCGTCTTAAGGGTGGAGTTTCTATTGGCCTGTCTCTGCATCCTCATTGCCTAGCAGAGCTTAGTACATACTAAGTTCTTAGTAAGTATAGGTTAAGTAAATGAAGAGATAAAACTAGCACTAGTTATTTGGGAAACTACAACGGATTCATTTATTGTGGAAAGCAAAACCAAGCACTAAAGATTTGGGTCACCCACTATATTAAGAAATGCTTCCTCAAGTCTAACATATATCACCCCCTGCCCTGCCACAGCGCCACCCAGGTACAGTTCTTCTGATTCTGTGCTCAGTGACTATGGAAAGCAGATGTCACTTGTCTGAATGGACCCTGTGTTCTGCCAATGCGGGCAAACAAAAGATACAGAAAACCCCTAATCATATTCCTCTGCAAAGCTCTTCTCTGCTGTCGAGTCAGCTTTGAAGATTTGAGAAACATTGGCCCATTTCTCCTTGTGTCTGCTGCTCTCTAGAAAGTCCTTACGTAGAGAACAAATTTACATCCTAGAATTTCTCTCTAAAACACTGCAGGTAATTATCAAGCCATCTATGCTGTCATCATTCCTTCAAAAAATGGAAGAAAAATGAGGCCCAGTGATCGCAGTGAACCAGGATACGCTTCCACTGAAACTCTTGCAGATTCAGCCTACAGACCCTCTGTCTAAAGCTGACTTTCCCTCTATTAGCAGCAGAGCTTCCAGAACAAAATCTGCCATTAAAAAACAAAACAAAAAAAAATACTCGTGTGTCTAAGACCTTGGCCCGATGAACCAGAATGTGCCGGAATGCCTGTTAAAAGATTATATTTTAGTGGAAAAATTGCTAAAAGCTGAATGAAGTCCTTAGTTTAGTGACTAGTAATGTGCCATGGTGGTATAACAAATTAACATTGGGCTTCTGCGTATAAGCCCCAAGTAACTGAAAGCAGAGACTCGGGCGGGTATCTGTACACCACGTTCACAGCAGCACTGCTCACAATAACCCAGGTGTGGACGCTATGTGAGTGCCCACTGATGAAAGAGGAAACAAACAAAATGTGGTCTATGTATGTGTGTGTGTGTGTGTGTATGTATTTGTGATTATTATTCAGCCTTAAGGGAAAAGATTCCGACAGATGGTGCAATGTCTATGAACCTTGAGCGCATCCTGCTAAGTGAAATAAGCCAATCACAAAAGACAACCGTCGTGCAATTCCAACTTATCTAAGGGAAGTAGAGTCATCAAATTTGTAGAGACTGAAAGTAGAATGGTGGTGTCAGGGACCGGCGGGGAGGGGAGGGCGGGGAGTTGTCGTTTAATGAGAGTCTCTGTTTGGAAAGACGAAAATCCCTGGAGATGGATGGTGGTGATGGTTTGTATAACCATACGAATATATCCAATGCCACTGAACCCTGCACTTAAAAACAATTAAATAGCAAATTTTATGTTATATATATATTTTACTACAATCTTTAAAAAATAAATTAACATTAGGGGAAATAGGATGAAGGGTATACTGGATTTTCAATACTATCTTTGAAATTCTCTGTTAAGTCTCAAATTATCCTCCTCCTCCCCAAAAGTAAGTGTATTAAAAAAAAGAAAAACTATTGGACAATTTCACAAACACCATCACCAAAAACCACAAAAATGCTGTTTCTGGCCTCCACACTGAACTGTATCAGAATCTCTGAAGTTGGGAAGGGGGGAGTGTAAGAAGCCTCATTCTTAATAAGTTCTAAAATTAAAGAACAACTATTTTTAAGACATTCCTCAGAAATGTTTTACAGATTATCTCCGCTTTCCTGCCTCTTCTAGCCGCTGACAGAATAAGATCTGCACAACCAATTCCTTGTGTGGATTTCGCTCGGCCGCTACACTCTGATTCCGCTTTGAGCTCGACGTGGGCCCCTGGGGTCGCATGTAACCCTGGAACTGCCAGGCGCCCGCCCCCTCCCTGGGTCCTTTCCCCATGGCTCCTGCTTGGTCTCCACTTCCACCCTCAGCCTTGTCTAAAAGGCTCCATTCCTGAGAAACTTAGTAACCATAGACTAATTTGGTCACGACCAAGCTTATCTCTCTCTCTCCGTGCCCACTTCCAGTGACCCTTTTCGGCAGGGGTCAGAGCCGGATTTGTAACTGAATACAAGAACAACAAGCAGGGAAAGGTGACGAGAGCGTCAGGTCCTGCCAGGCGGCGGTAATGCCTGCTTGTTCTGACGCTGCCCTCAACAAACAGAAAGCACATGGCCGTGTTAGGCTGGGGCTGAGGCCGGAGAGCAGCGAGCCCCATGCTCTCCCTGAAAGCCAGGTCACTTCACTTCTCAGAGCCTCGGGGTCTCCTTTGTAAAGCGACGGAGTCAGGAAAGAGAGGCTCCAGGGGCTTCTTCGGCTCTGAAATCCGTGATTGAATCAAACAAGACCGGCCTGACCTGAAATATTTGAATGGTCACTAAACCAGGTGCTAAGACATGCACGTTTCTTAGCTGAATTTTTGGAATAAAGATCTGGCACCTGGATGACTTAAAATAAACTTCTGGCCCTGGCTGGTGGAGCTCAGTGGATTGAGCGCTGGCCTGTGAACCAAGGGTTCGATTCCCCAGGTAGAGCACATGCCTGGGTTGTGGGCCAGGTCCCCAGTAGGGGGCGCACAAGAGGCAACCACACACTGATGTTTCTCTCCCTCTTTTTCTCCCTCCCTTCCCCTCTGTCTAAAAATAAAATAAATAAAAACCTTTAAACAAATAAATAAACAAACTCCTGAAAGCAGGAAGATCATAAATAGTGGTCAACTTTTCCAGCTCCTCCGAAAGGGAGGGGTGAAGAGAATAAAGAGGCAGGTGGCACCTGAGAGACCATCGGTAGTAACTCTTCTCTTTTGTGTGTGCCTGAATTGCTATTGCTTATTATGTATTGCAACGAAAAGAAACCTCCGGCAAGAACACGTTAGGTGTTCAGAGAAGACGGAAGGGGCTTAATTATGGCCCCATGCTCCTTCCTCCCCTTGTTCCTGACCGGTCATTTATGACTGTGTTTCAAGCAGCAATTCCTCTGAAGAATCTAGCCTTGACTCAGCTGGTCCAGTACTGGGAGCGCTGCAATCTGGGAGTCTGAGATTTGGAGGCAGCATATTTGCTCCCCGAGGTTGGAGGTGTGAGTCCTCAGTAAAGTCGGGGAGCTGCCGAGCCGGCAGTGGTCAGCGGTGCCCCAGAGGCACTCCGGGCAGCACGGAGTTAGCGCTGTAAGCTCAGCCTAGGAAAAAGTTAACAGGCCAACTGTGACCTGACCCAGAGGGGCCAAAGGGCAGAGGAACAAGAGGCAATGAAAAATCTCAGATAATAGCCCCTCAAGAGGGGCTATTTAAGCATAGTGACTTTGATAAGAACCCCCCAGTTCCCCTTCCTGGGTTTTGGGGCAGAGAAATTTTGTCTGCACTAACATAAGGTTACCAGAATTTGCCTACCTCCCCTTCTGTTGCCTTGGTTATCTTTTAGAATTGGGAGATCATTCTGCCTAGTTTGTGAACCTTGATTTCATTCTCGTTGCTACTGAGGCTGCTGTGATGGTTGGTGGATTTCCTTGGGCCTTGGAAGGTGGGCAGCAATGCTTCCTCAGTTACCAACAGGGTGATCTCAGGAGCACCCTATTTCTCTGACCCTGGGGATCAAAGGCAAAAATGCATATTGGGCCAAATGTCTGTGGCTAAAGAGAGTGGTGAAGTCGGGGGGGAGGGGCAGGTGGCTGTGTTCAGTGCATGAAAGGCCTCGGTAGACTTCTTGCAGGAATGGTTACAGCGTCTGCACCCAAGCAGACACCGAGGAACGCGGACTCAACGCACAGGCAGGGAACACGGCAGCAGGAGACACTAAGATGGGTCGCGAGGACTCGCTGGGCCAAGTCGGAGCCTCTCCTGTCCGCTTGCACTTCAGGGCTTCAGACCTGGGGAGGCAGCGAGGGCCACAGTCAGACACAGTGGCGTTTTCATAGCAACTCCACCCCCTATTTGCCCAGTGACAGTTGGCAAGTTACTTAACTTCTCAGAGCTTTAAATTCTCCACCTATGAAACAAAGTCTGAAATGCCCAAAGGTAGGGACCCTGGAGAATGGCCACTGTTCCACAGAAGCATTTTGCTCTTTTTTGCTGTGTGACCCTGGCTACAATTTGTCTTTCAGTGTCTTTCTGGGGGAAAAAAAAAAATTAAAATGAGTAACTTCTCATGAATAGCCGTCTTTTACAGAGTTAGGGGGAAAAATTCTTTTTCCAGGGCATCTTTCTTTGCTGCTGTTTATGTCCCTGCCTCACTCTGTATCCACGATCCAGTCAGTTTTCTGCTCCTCGCCTCAATTTCCTCATCTGTAAAAAATTCTCCTGCCCCTACCACCCTCAGTTCCACTGAGTAAAAAGTCCCTGGAACCGTGCACAACACCAGGCCAGCCCTGGGTCTCACACCTTCTCCTAAACATAAATGATTTCCACATGCTCTTTGCATTGGGGTGTTAGATCTATAATACTGAGTGTCCGTTAGTGTTTACGGAGTGTGACTTTTGTAATAAAGATTAGACCCAGATAATCCCCACCCACATGCGATTACTATCTAATCTTGTCCCAATCAAGGGTTACTTTTCTCTTTTGAGTCATAAGGAATCCTTATTACATGAAAAACAAAAACTTGAAAAGCCTATCAGAAATACCCCCTATGCCCCAGCACACGGCCCCTCCCCGCTGCCCCAGCCCCCAGGGCCACAGGGGCGGTGTCCCCTCACTTGAGTTTGGATACCGACATCTGTGGGGATCCATCCGTGAGCTCAGAGGCGCAGACGTTTTTAAAAGCAGAAAAGTGGCTTAGAGAGACTATTGATGTATTTATCTGTAGAAATGCTTTAGCACAGAAACTGGTTTAGTAAAAATGCTCATTACATATGAAATCTCTCTTGATTATTGTTATTCACTAGGGAGCAGTAGCCACAATAGAAATAAAGAACCAAAGTGACAAGATTTGCTGCGGGGGAGGGGGGCACATGGGGACTAAATGATAATGGAAAAAATACAATGAAGCTTAAAAAAAAAGAAGAAATTTATCAGAAGATTTTCTAGGCCCGCATCTGTGCCTGAAATGCCGCCTTGGAGCCCGCTGGAAACTCAGCCATGCTCCCCACCACGTCCTGGAAGCAGGCGCGGGGGGGCACGCCGGCAGCAGAGGCAAGCCCCCCGCGAAGGAGCACTCGGGCCTCAGCCCCACCTCTGTGCAGAGAGCACTGAGCTCCCCAGACCGCCTGCAGCCCTGACCGCTGATCTTATCAGGCCCTGTCAGGGAGGTGAAGTACATGTGTCAAGGGGTTCGTGCCTGTTCATCACTGTGGTTGCCCCAAAGTGGAACAGGCAAGGTAACACTTGAAGCCATTTTTGCAGAGAATTGCACAAACAGCAGCAGCTGTTGAGAGTCAGTGGTTCCATTTCAGACGGAGAAAACACCCACAGAATGGCAAAGGCTGCTAGAGAAACACCACAAAACACACAGCAACATACACGTACACACGCGCCAAAACAAAGCTTAAGCTAAAAGTCCCTGGGGACTAGAGGAAGCGCTCAGGTGCCAACAAAGAAGCCCAAAAATGGAGCTAAGGGACTGAAGTTATGTTATAGGTGTGTGGACGCCACGCGGCCTTCTTCGAAGAAGGCCGTTCTGAGAGAGGGAGAGAAAAAACACAGCAGTTCTCAGGACTTGAAACTGAGAGTTTCTTCTTCAGAGAATTAAAAACAGTTTCTCCCTGAAGGGAAAGGTAGACACAGCAAGGAAAGTCCAAGTTCGGGTCCCCCAGGAGGCAATGGATAGTTTCAATGTGCTGAGCACCCGGTAGGCAGGAGTGGACAGTTGTTGATAATTCTTACAATTATCCTTGCGTCACTGCGATTTTTGTATAAAGATATTGTATAAAGAAGATTGTTTTGCAATGTAGGAAGACAAATCGTGCCTTGACTAAGAGAGCCTATGGAGCATCATGCTGCAGTGACCACGGCGCATTCGTCTCTTCGGCAAACACAATACAAGAGAGAGTGAGACAAACCTCGTCTTGTCCTCATGTGATATTTTTATCTAGAAGGGGAAACAGGCATTAAAGAAATAGACACTGGAATACATAGTTAAAAACTGCGATTAGTCTTGAAGAAAGAGTATATGGTGTTATGAGAAAGAATACCTATTTTTACCCATAAGTTTAAGTCAAAATAAACATTTTAAAAGCAATGATAATGTGTAAAATTGTAGGGATATATAAAGGTGACTGAAATATAGCTGTTACTTTCCGGGAGTCCAAAACCTTTTAAGGGACTCAGGTATATTGATACATAAATAATAATATTTAAAAGTAGAAATGAGCGATTTATCATTGTTATTTTAAATGCTACATTTTTTTTTCTAGAAAAGGATGCCAGTAGGCTTTGTGCTATATAGAGATAGATGCTTGCCTCTTTCAGTTATGTAGGTCTGTGAGATTCTTTGTAATTAAGCTTCAAACACATAAAAGACATTAATTACCATTTACCTGGTGAAAACCAATCCAACTCATGGGCACCGTGTCCTAGAACAGGGTCTCCCCAGCTGATTACCAGCACTGAGTCTGGAGTGAACCCTGAGATGTGGCACTTTGGCAACAAATTCAAGAATAATAAGAATGCTGGTGATTTGTGGTCCACATTTTGAGTCGCAAGGTCTTAAAGTAAAGAATCAAATTATACCTTGTGCTCAATTAGTATTCTGTTATTCAATGTCAGTTTACTGAGCACCAACTACGAGGGCTGGCTTATACTAAGCATACTAAGTATACTTATACCAGCCCTTCCTCATTTAAAAAAAACGGTATTCACCATTGAGAGATGTAATAGTATGCAGCTGTTGGAGGCTGCGTAACCACTTTATATCTGGTGTAAACACTCAAAGAATCTGTGGGGAGAATCAACCAAGATGCCAATGGCGGCATCGAGACTTCTGAACCCCGCGTTGGTTTCGTCAATGGTGTCATTACGGCGGGTGGCCTAAATTGACATGGACATGAATTTATATGGCAGAGGCTGTTCTGAAACAGCATGGCTGTGTTTTGAGCGCACAGATCTCTCAGTTACTCCCAGTGAGCTGAGACCATTCTTGGCACCAAGTGCAATGTGCCATTCTTCCAGGCTCACTGGCGACTTTCCTCGATGTCCTTCCACGCAGCCAGCTCACAGGCGGGCTGCCTGAAAGAGGCTGCGGGCCTGCTGCTGACCCTTCCCACGATGACATTTATCACCCAAATGAAGCCCGACATGAGAATTGTCATTTTAGTGAGAAGATGATAAAGCTCATTTCACCTTCCCCCTCGGCAGGCTGGCGATTCTCTCCGCGCTTGACGAGCCCGGGGAGGTCCGCCAGGAGCCGTGACCCAGGCTCCATGGCGCGGTGCCCGTGGGCCTTTTCTTTTCACATCAGAAGTTCATTTCTACCCAATCGCTTCAAACTTCACACCAATGGAATTTCCAAACTCGGGTTTGAAGAAAGCACCTTGATTTCCTCCCACTCACACCATGAAGAGCATCAAAGGCCTTGATAAAGGAGGAAAAGAGGTAACATTCTGAGCACAGACGAAGCCCTTGCCCCGCCGCCTCTCAGCCTGTCAGGAAAATAACTGATGCGTCTCCCACAGCAGCAACGGCTTCACCACCAACCCCCTGTGTCCTACTGGGAAGTAACCCTGTCACTTTCTCTAATTCCCGGTCCGTAAGAAGCATTCAGCGCCAGAAACTTGTCATTGGGGGTATGACTGCTTGCGCTTGATGGCAATTATAACATTTAATATGCCTCACATGAGGGACGATCCTGGAATTTAAGAAAGGATGGCACATTTTTAAAAAGAACAATTGCTCTTCGTTCTCTAACCACAAATGAATTGCTGTCTACACACTCTGAACGGACTCAAATCTGATTTTTTATAAAAGGAAGAGCTAGTCAGACATTTGAGAAACCATGTGAGTGAAATGCTTCCAAGCATGCTGTTCGTCATTTCTGTCAAAAACATTTTATGAATATTTTCCATGGGAAGGGACTATTATAAAGCCCATCCATTGTTTTAGGGAAAAGTTACTCAGGAAAGGAGGGGGAGCAGCTAAGAGAAGATGTAGAAGATATAAAATGTAAAAACAAACAAACAAAAAGAGTGTGACTGCCCTGGCTCATGCGGCTCAGTTGGTGGGAGCGTCGCCCTATAAACCAAAGGGTCATGGGTTTGATTCCCGGTCAGGGCACATGCTTGGGTTGAGGGTTTGCTTGCTGGTCAGGGCGTGTGCAGGGGACAATCAATCGATGTTTCTCACACCGATGTTTTTCTCCCTCTCTCTCTCCCTCCCTGCCCCTCTCTCCAAAACATCAATAAGCATGTCCTCAGGTGAAGATTTAAAAAAAAAAAGAGTGCGATTAAGTGAGAAAAGCCTTGGGTTGTGGGCATTGATCTCTAATCCTACTTCTAAAGCTTACCTGGTTGTGAGAATTTGAGATGGACTGAACTGGCTCCCAATTTCTTCATTTGTAATTAAGAAAACTAGGTCTTTAGTAACTAATTTTTTTTAATTTTAAGAAGATTCTAGCGAATATGTTTTGTATTGTTTATGCTGTTACAGTTTTTCTCTCTTGTTCTCCCCTTTTGTACTTCCTCCAGCCCCACCCGCTCCCCTCCTTCAGTCAATCCCCCACATTATTGTCCCTGTCCTTGGTTCATGCATAAATGTTCTCTGGTTAATCCCTTCACCATCTTTCATCCAGTTCCCCTTGTTCCCTCCAGCAGCTGTCAGTCCGTTCCATGTATCTATGCTTCTGTTTCTATTTTGTTAATTAGTTTATTGTACTCATTAAGTTCTACATATAAGTGAGATCAGGTGGTATTTGTCTTTCACCGACTGGCTTATTTTGCTCATCATAATTTTCTCCAGGTCCATCCATGCTGTCACACTAGGTAAGAGCTCCTTCTTCCTTTCTGCTGCATAGTATTCCATTGTGTGAATGGACCACAGTTTTTCATCCGCTCATCCGCTGATGGGCACTTAGGCTGTTTCCAGATCTTGGCTGTTGTCAATAGTGAGCAACTAATTTTTTATGGCTTCTCGTGATTAAAATCTTTCCATCTCCCAAGGAAATTGTATGTCTCCCAAACCTTTATCTTGCAGATGATTACTGGCTTGATACTAAACTGCTCAACATGAGTAAGCCGGGGGATGAGATCTGAGATTCATCACCAGCTCTGTCACAATATGTCCTGTCTGTCACTGCTTCACGAACCAAGAGATAAGCTCCTCATGCAATCAAAACTGCTTGTCTAGGTATCTCTGCAGGTATTGAACCTATGGAGCGCACACTTCTGCCTTCAGAAACAGAAACTAACGACATGGCCAAGCTCAAAATTACAGTACGTTCTCTCATTAATTCTACTCTGGAAAAAATTTGAATACTGGGGCAAAGCAGCTTGAGTACAACATCCTAATTTTACTCTATGTCCTTCTTGGTTTACCAGGGTAACCTCAGAAAGGGCTTAGACATAGCTCAAAATTAGATCCTAACTGCATCTGCGCTATCTCATTTAACTTTCAGGATCGCCCTCTGATGTGTGGTGTGTCCTCCAATCTATAGATGAAGAAGCTGAGCTTGGAAAGGTTAAATTATTTCCCAAATACCATGCTGCTTATGTATAGCAGAGGCAGTATTTGAACCCAGGTCTAACTGTTACTATTCAGCCTTAAGTATCTGTCTAAGCTTACTTACCTGTAAAAATGCATCAACGATAACTAAATCCCAGTTTTGCAGAGGGGATTAAATGATACGATGTATAAACAATGCTTAACTCAGGAGCTCCAACTTCAAGGCCTTCACAAATACGAGGGAACACAAGTCATGGGATTTAGAAACAAATGTTCTCACTACAGGATGGGAAAGAAGAAAAACAACAATGATGAAGCAGTTGCATGAACTCTTCTAAGACCTTTCTCCAAGTTTTCTTTCCAAGGTTCCTGTTATTACTTTCTGGAAGGCTTTGTGCTTATGAAGCAGATATGGACTGAGAAGGGCGGGCCAGGCCCAGTGGCCGCTCTGCAGCCTTGCTTGTGTTCGGTCAACATGCTCGTGCTCAGGCCTCCATAGGAGGGGAGCACCCTCTCTGTAATCTTGACAGGAAGTACACCCCCCAACCCTGCCGCGCTCTCCAGGACCCATGGGGGGTGAAGATGCTTCCGGCTATTCTGTGCTGGACAGAGTCACTGAACCCAGGTTTCATTATCAGTGGAGTAGCCAACACCTGGACCTCTGCCCCGAAAGCGAACACGCAGCCGGGACTGGCCCTTTGGCATCGCCCTGCCTTGGTTGCGAGCAAGCAATCCTGTCGCCTTCCTCTTTTATCTACACATGGCGTTTGCTTCCTTTGACGTGGATTCTGACACTCCGGGTGGGAGGGATTTCTCGAAACACAGCCTTTGTTGTACGCCACTGGTCCCCTGCCTCCCCACCCCTTTCTCTTTCCTTTTCAAGGCTCCAGGAATTGCTAAATGGCACATCCTGAACACCCAACACCCTTGGCTAAAAATACCAGGGCATGGTCTTATCTTTATCAGTGCTTCCTCTCCAGGGACTTCATAGACGCTATCTCATCTATCCTTAAAAACACCCTGCGGGGTCAGATGCGGTCTCATAAAGCTGCTCCAGAAAGGTGAGGGAGGTCTGAAGAAGAAAGGTCAGCTTTTGAGGCTCTATTCTCAGGCCCAGCAGGTAAGTGCAGGTCTTTAGCTTCTTAGCTCAAAATTCCGATTCCTCTGCATTTCCCCCTTGGAACTGTGGGAGTCCATAAAAACAAATGCAAGCCCAAGACTCCTGGCACATAGGAAGCAACCAGATTCCAATGGATTTGGACCTCCCGGGCTGCTGCTTCTGGGTGTTTTGTTTCATCACATCTTTGGAAATTGTAGACCCCCCAGTCCTTACTTGTCTCTTCAAACCGCTCTGCATATCCTTCCCGAGTTACCTCCCCTGCCACCATGGTTTTAGCTGTCGCCTATACAAACTGATGATAAATATCAGTTTTCCATCTCCCTCACCCTCTCTGCGTAGTTGAAAATGCAAAAAGCACCTACTAGACACTTTATACGACTGTGTCAACACACTTCAAAAATCATGTTCCAAACAGAATACCTCATGTTCTTTCTCACTTTATACATCTTCCTGTATTTCCTACCTCAGACCTAGAAATAATGACTCATCCCAAAACGTGGGACTCACACAGATTCCACCCTCTCTCTGTCACACGTGAACGGTCATTGGGCTGGCCCTGCCAGCTGCCCCTCCGGACATACTCCCTCCTCCCAAGCACAAGCCCAGGAAGACTGACTTACACGCGTACACTGTAGATCTCCGATGCCCGCGGGTTGCCAGTTGGGTTTGGCCTATGGTAAGCCCTGGCAGGAGATTGGGAGGAGGCAAGGGAGCAAGGGTGCTTTATTTATTCACCCCCCCATGAGGTCACCATGGACACAGGCCAAGTCCCTCTCCACACAGCTGTGCTTAGACCCTAATAGCCATCCCTTCCTGTGGCCCATCAGACTTGGAGGTGGTAAAGGCTCCTACCTCCTGATGCCGCTGATCCCAGGGCACTTCTCAGCCCCTGCTTAAGCCTCACGTACAGACATCTACACTCTGTAAATGGTCCCTATTTTAAGGTTATTACAACACCTGGCTGGACCATAGCATCTTTTTTCTGATGTGACCCCAACTAATATAATCACCAGTTTTTATCTTTTCATACAATTTAGATGGCTGTTTTAAGCCCCCAGTAGATCTGCCCCTACTGTCATGTTGCTATCAGATCTGTCACCCTGTTGTTCCCTAGCCATCGTTCAGAATGTCAACCTGCCTTTTCTAAGAGGCCCATGTAATTACCTCGGCCCTGCCCCAGCCCATCAAAGGCTCTCAGTGCCCTTTAACACACATTTGCTTATTGTCGTCCTTCTGTCTTCCTAGAGTAAGTCCTTTATCTCTACTTCCAGGGCATCCTGCCCTCAATAAATATTTATTAAATGAGTGAGTATTGAATGGGACTTTAGTTCTTAAAGGAAATATAGTTATTTCCTTTTGCAATATTATTTTCTATTAAACTGCAATTCCTTGTCCTATGGACTGAGTCTAAGGGCCATGGAAACACAAACACCTGGGTATGACGGATGCCTCTCTATTGTGCAGAGCCTGGACCAATGACGGCTCACTGCGTACTGAAAAACAAAGGCTCTGAGCTAGCTCTCTGGTGTCTCCACTCGTCCCGTGACCTTGGGCAACTTACTGAAGATCTCATGCCTCAGAACACTAATCTATAAAATGAGGACTGTAATAGCATCTAAACCGTGCATTCGCCACAAGGATTAAAGGAATTACCTCCCACCAAACGCTAGGGGTGCTCTGGCACATGGCGTGTGCACAACGTCAGCTTCTATTTCTGAACTGGCCTCAGTTCCTCTTGTCCGCCCTCACCCTGCGGCATCTGTCTATTTGTGGTTTGTTTAGCTCACCCTTCATAAAAACAACCCTCTCCCTGAAGACCTTTGAATACCAAAAGCCATTACAAGACCCAGCAGTTGTACCATGAGTACTTCACTCAAGTTGCCATGTGGCTGCTGCGTCCCATGGCCTCAGCTGAAGGCATTCTCTAGAAATCACCTCCTTTTCCATTCAATGGCTTGTCAGGAAAGAGAGAGAGAGAAAAAAAACAAGACTCCAGGTACTTAGATAGTCTTCATATATTTCATTATCTTTTCCAAAAACCAAAGAATGTTCCCTTCAACAACGCCAAGCCTCTCTCTCTCCCCTTCTCCTCCTCTTTTTTCTTTTTAGAGAAACTCACTGTATATGGACATTTTTTCCAGGGATTGACAGGACAACATAAATTTGGAATTTTAAATATAAACTTACCAAAGCAAAGATTTCTTGAACTGATTATAAAATGTATGTTTATAATTACAATTGCGATTCTAGAAAAGGCAGAGAAATTATGAGAAAACAGGAAACTACCATTTCAACATTCTAAAACATCACTGCTACATTTTATAACATTGTTTAGGTTAATATGTACTCTTTCATAGTGGAGAATATATTCTATATATATTTTATATGCTGCATGCTTCCATTTTATTACACATTATACATTATTTTCAAATAATAGTCACTGAACTAAACTCTATGTAAAAGTAGTTTTAATGATATCATTAATGTAATCAATTTAATTATATCATAATATTCTAATATTTTATACAGTAATTTAATCAAATATCTCCTGTTAGAGAAAAGTTATTTCTTACTTTTTAAAATTATTACTATAGAGCTATGATAAATGTCTTTGATTATAAATTTTTGTCCATATTTTTATGAAAGACTCACAGAATAAAATTGATAGGTTCAAGAGTATGAATATTTTAAGGTTTTTGATATATCTTAATATAAAGTTGCTTACCAGGAACTATAGAAGGTTAAAATTATATATAGAATACTCAGCCAGGTATAAATTTACTTTTTGTTTAATCTTTTCTCATTAAAAGGTAAAGCCTATGTTCTCTTAATTATATATTCTAAACAATAAGTGATTTAAAATAGATATAAAGGGTCTTAACCTCTATTTGAATTTTTTTTAATCCTCACCTAAGGACATGCTCATTGATTTTAATTTAGAGAGAGGGGAAGGGAGGGAGAGAGAAAGAGAGAAACATCGATGTGAGAGGGAAACATCACTTGGTTGTCTCTTGTACCTGCCTCAACCAGGGACCAAACCTGTAACCTAGGCATGTGCCCTGACAGGAAATAGAACCCCACGACATTTTTCATGTACAGGATGATGCTCCAACCAACCGAGCCACGCCAGCCAGGGCTCCATTTGAATCTCATACATCTTGTATTTTATGCTCAGTTAAACAACGCTTTATTCTATATGCCACGAATGTTTAAGAATAGCTCCTCTGCCCTCAGAGACACACCTGGCACAGCGAACCCTATAATCTTGGGCAGCAACCTGAAGACACTCCCCTGGTAGAGCCACCCCAAGACCTGGAGGACTGCAGGGAGGTCCCTGCAGGAAGCATGGCCCAGGCCACTGCTTCCAGATGGCTGCTCATAGAGGCTGTACCAGGAAGGTGCCCATCAGGAAGAGAGCGTTCTTCCCCCCGTCACTCCCTAAATATTAATTAAGGGCCAATTACACAGGGGGAACTTTACTGAGCCCCAGGAAAACCATTTTAACAGGAGAGACGCAGCACCGGCCTTAGCAAAGCTTACATTTTGAAGAAGCGAATAACTATAAAATAATTAAGTACCCAATTAAATGTATAATCATAGTTACAAAGAAGTGCTGGAAAACAGAATAATAACTGATATAGAGAACATTGAATCTGGTGAGTTTACAATCTCTCTTCGAGGTATAGTCATATGTCACAACCATCTCTGTATGTGGACATCACTCTATTACTTATAAACACCTGGCAAGATTAAAAATGCCATTTGATGACAACTTCTCTGCTTTCCCTTTCTCTGAGTTTGGTGCAATCACACGGGTTCCAAGAACAAATGAAAGATGTGTTCGTTTCCCACTGGCCACAAGTCAGGATAAAAGATAAACTTCCAATGCTCAATAGGAAAATGGCTGAGAAAGATGAAAAATTGGCTTATCTAAAATATTTTTTCCCTAGTATAGCATCTCAGAGACTAGACGTTCAGTGAGAAACCTCATGTAGTGAAGGGAAATTAAAGCCAAAAGAATTTAAGTGGTTTACCCCCTTCATAGTTCTCATGGAAAGAACGAGGAACTGTCCCATGAAAGAAATAATCCAGGTCCTTCAGGCAGAGTTACAAATAGTCACTCACTCGCCTGCTTGACCAGCACGTGACAATTCATGCTGAACAAGTGACAAAGAATTGGATATTGGTTGATGGTCTTTCCCGTAGCCCTTTGATTTTATTTGCAAGATTCTGTTCTCTTTACATGCATGTCCCTCCATGGCAAACGAAGGGTGACATTCTAACCTACCCACCCCTATTCACCACACCAAACGGATCCAGGGACATTAAATCAAAATGCACCTAAGAGTATCACCTGTTGTTCTCTGTCCCTCCACATCAGGGTTTTCTCAAGCCTCCTTTGGCGCTGATTGGCTTAAAAGGATAAATGCAAGGACGAAAATGTGGCCAAACAGCCCACCCTCACCGTTAGTGAGAAATAGCATCCTCTGAAAGCCAGAGTGTCCTCCGGTAAATGGAGCAAAACCGAGATCTTTGACACGTAGGGGCCAGGGAAAAGTTCTTGAAAGAACAATGGGACATACTGTCATACGGGGGGCTATTTACAGAATCTCCTGCCCTGTGTTGTGGCTACTGAATCCCCTGGCGATTTGTATTGTTTGGTTCACAATCCCCAGGCCTCCCTCTGCACCCCCTCCGCCGCACCGACTGCCTGCTCAGCTATTGTCATTGATGGAATCATCCTGGCCTTCCCTACCCCCCCACACCCACTCCCCTCCATCATCATTGTCCCTGTTGTTTGCTGGGCCTGGCCCTGACCCCTGGGTATTTATAAAGGCCACTTCCTGCTGCATCATTGTGTGCTCCGTGGCCCTCAGCTCCGCACGTTTCCTGACAATGGGGTGTGGGGGGCCTTGTTAACAGCCCCAGTCCAGCTCCCGACTTCCTCCATGTCCTGTTTACTGTGTTCTGCAAGCATCTCGGAGGCCACTCCTCAAACAGAGTCCACCGCTGCTGGTTTGCCGCAGCATGGGCTGCAATCGCATTCCAGCTTGCCTACAAGAAAGCGGTCCAGAGAGTGAAGGGCTTTGGGCGATGATGGGCTGGGCCCTAAAAAGATGTTTTCGTCTCTGGAATGAGCTGCTGGTGCCCTGAGTCAAAACTGAAGATGTTAGACTTGGAGAGATACACACAGAGTCTATTCCTTTGTGCTTCCTCATATGTGGAGCTGAGGACCATTGCAATCCCATTTTACCTTTGGGTCCCCTGAAGTTTGGAGCCAAGGGTAGTACGGCCAGGACTCTCATAAACTCAGATGAGGAGCCCTGCCCTTGTGGGTAAACATCAGGAAAGGCAGAAGTGTCTTTTATAGGAATGTGGCATTGTTGGAACTTCTAGGATTTCTTTTTTCTTTTTTCTCCCTCATCCCTGCCTTTCTCCCTATAGAAGAATTGTCCCTAATGTAGGATGAACACATTAAATTATACAAGGGGGGAACAAAAAAATGGAATTATCTTCTGGAGGGCAGGCCTCTTGTAGCACAGGCTTCTCCCACTAGGTGAGTGTTCTAGAAACCCATCCGTATCAGTGTACCAGCTGACGTCATTGTGAGAGGTGGTGTTTGGCTTCAGTGAATTTTTTGAAGACTAGTTTCAAAGTGTTTGCTCATTTCATGATGGGTGATTTATGAGCACACCTGCCCACACAGTGCTGAGTGTGCAGTTTTGGACCAAAAATGACATGACCCCCATGTCCCACTCCCACCTATTCACCCGATCTTACCCTGGGTGACTTTCTTTATTTGTTTGTTTCCCTAGATGAAAAACGTCCTCAAAGTTTTGCCCACATGGAAGAGGTGAAACAAAGAAAACAACAGAAGCACCAAAAGCCATCAAATCAATGCGTTCAAAAACTGTTCTGAGCAGTGGAAAAAACATCTTGATAGGTGTACTGCGTCATCCATTTGACTGGAGGGTACTTTGAAGGCGACTGAAGTTTAAACATGTAAGAATACATACACGATTTTTTATAAATAAATTCCTTTTTGCCCCCCCCGCCTTGTGTAATATGTTGGTAAAGGTAAAGAGTAAAATTAATGTGCATCTGTGACTGTAATATTACAAAGTCTTCAGTTTATTATCTGTCTTCAAACTTAATTTGATAGGGAGTTCCTTTCCTTTACCACACAGAAGATGAGAGAATCAAAGCACAGTTATGTCATTAGGAACTTGCTCAAGGTCACAAGTGAGTTGCAAAGTCCAGTTCCCACCTGAAATCACTATGGTTTATAGCTTTGGTTATTCCTTCATTCCTGATGTTGCCCAAGTCCTTTCTTTCCTCACTGCTTTAGTTTCTACCATCTCCCTATCTCCTACCTTCACCATTTAGTCTCTGGGCGCTTTACAGGACCCCTGAGGTAACGTCTACAAAAATAGACTCCTTTTAGAAGAATTTATTGTCGATCCCTCCAGACTCACCACTGGAGAAGTCAGAGAAGAGCTCTCAAACTCCATCCACTGGGATGAGCTCCTTGTTAAATTACACTCTAGCCCAGACTGGCTTACTGGGGTGTGTGATCTCTCCCACTATGGACCCTGTCAGGAGCTGAGGTCTTGGCTGCTCCTCGTTGTTTATTATTGCAGTCAGAGCCCTGCAATGAATGGGAAACACAGGCAGAGGTGACTGGAACCACCAACGCATCAGCCATGGTGGTAACTCTTGCCTTGATTGTTTGCATTGGCAGAGCCATGATCTTCCCCGAGCGTCTTGGGTAACAAACGGCCAGGCTTTTCTCCCCACGGGCCCATCTAGCCCCTCCTGTTGTCCCTGATTATGATGCGTCCCCATGTCTTCAGGCACTCAAGCTGAGCCTGTGTGTGTGTTTGGTCTGGGCCGCACCATCCGCCCCGTCTGACGGTCTCCACCCTGCCCCCTCTCCCAGCAGGCATCCTGTTTCATTCCTGGCTCAGCTGCTCCAGACCGTGGAGCTCCTGGCAGGCAGGGGCCCGGTCCCAGGACCGGTGACAGGGTGAGTGATGCACAGGCCAGCCGGCAGGTCAGAGGGCAGCGGCCCCTTGGATTGATCTCCTTAGATGAGGAGGCCGCTAACCATGATCACCCGGTGGAATTAGTTCCCAGAGCTGATGGGCAAGATAAAGTACATTAGCAAAACATGCCCTCTTTGATTTTATGCCACAGGAGGCAAGAGCTTGCCTGGAGGACTTGAACTCATCGCTGACCTCTCCTAGGGCTACTGCCACTCCGTGATCATCCTTATCAGCACCGCAGTCACCAGATAGCACAGGAATGCCAAAGCTAGAGGAAGCGCCCTCCTTTATCTGATGAGGAAAGGAGGTCTGGGGGCCAAGTGGCCTGCTGGAATCTGTACCCAGCTCCCCATGCATCCCGGTGGCCTCTATGCTGCATCATGCCACCATGTCTGGGAAAAGCCTCCCTGGTGTAGAAGAGGGAGGTTGGAAGTGTGAGCTACAGATAGGGACACATCCCTATTTCTCAGATCAGCTTCAAAGAGTAAAAAGAATGAAATGCCAGGCATGAGTTCTTCGCCACAGCAGACACAGCCTTACTTGAAGACAGGTAGGCAGGGCAGACCAATCGCCAGCCCTGGGACCAGTTTCCTCTTTACCCCTCGCTCTGACCTACTCCACGTAAACCTAAAGCCATAGAGCCGTAACAATAAATCCTAGAAAAAGAAAAAACATCCGGGTCACCACCAAATAACCTGTCAGAAACCCACAAATGCGTACAACATGCTTTACGGCAGACACTATACTAAATGGCAGGGTAATTCTTTTGAGGAATAATACATTGGAGTGGGTAACAGACACATTAAAAACAATAGACCCTGATGTGAGATTGTGTGTGTGCATGTGGAGTCACGCATGTGCCCACACACACATACTTGTATATGTGCATAAAATAGAGATGGGAACAAAGAGCCTAAAATTGCTTGGCATTGATGAGAACATCCAAAATATCTTCACAGAGGAAATAATATCAGAGCTGCGTTTATAATGACGACAAACTCTGGGCTGAGAACTGAGAGGACGTAGGATCCGAGGGAACCACCTGTCCAGTGACAGAGGACAGAGGGGGCTCGGGCTGCTCAGAGAGCCCTGAGTACGGCATAGGTGGAGCAGGAGATGAGCATGGCTCTCTGGGCACAGCCCAGGCCCCAGGAGGCCTTGAATGTCACGCCAGAGCCCGGACTTTAGCTTCAGGCTACCAAAGAGGCACTAAATCATTGAACAAAGGGAATGCCAAGGTTGTGTTTGTGCTAAGGAGGCACCTTGGTTCTCAAGTGAACAATGAATTGAAGAGGGGGGGCGACAAGCACCAAGCAGCCATGAGACAGTCTGGATGCGTGCTTCCTTTTGGTGACTCCCTGACTGGAATCAGAAACAGAACATATCACCTGACACAGTCCAATCAGCATTTTTGTCAACAAATATTAACGAGAAGTGATGAGTTTCCAGGCACTGTTCCAGGCACTGTGGACACAGTGGTTAACAAGACTGACTGAGTCTTCCTGATAGAGTTGTTTCCTGAGGACTTGCCGTATGTCGGATGAGCACATCACAGTACGTGTAACGTGGTCCCCAGCATCAGAGTGAGCCGCTCTCTGTTACTATTATTTTTTCAATTTTCCCGATGGAGAAAGGAAGGCTTAGCAGAATTAAATGACTTGCCTAATTCACACAATTAGTTATCTAGTAGAAAATTGACTCAGCTCCAGATAGCTTAATCCTTAGGTTCACAGAGATATTCACTATTCTATACTGTTTTTCAATAAGAACTTTTAAGTGCTTCATCGTTAAATATCTTTGTCCTTTAAGACCTTCGCAGGCCTTAGGCGCTTTTATTTTGTAGGTCCTCTCTTTCATTTTATATTAAAATACCCCTAAATTATACATTGAATATGACATTTACCAAGGTCTGTCCGAAAAAAGTCCAGCCATCATTAATATAATGAGAACAGCTTGCATGACATTGATGTACCATGGCAGCCAAGGAGAGTGGACTGGAATGCAAATGTGTGAACAATGACAACTTCACTGTACTAGCCCCTGGGGGTGGTAGACACCATTGAGTGAGCCTGTGCACTGTGTGCCTGTCACATACAAAATGACTGAGCGAGTAGAGCAATGAATGGTCATCAAATTTTGTATTAAGCTTGACCATTTCTCTGCGGAAACTATTTCAATGTTTCAGAAGGCCACCGCTGTGGGCAACCGGTAACTGGCAGCTTCCCCAGGACAACGTGCCAGCGCATGCATCATGTCTTGTCCACAGTTTTTTGGTGAAACAACAAATCATGCAGGTGACTCAGCCCCCCTACAGCCCAGATTTGGCGCCCTGCAATTTCTGGCTTTTCCCAAAACTAAACTCACCTTTGAAAGGGTATAGGTTTCAGACCCTTTGTTGAGATGCAGGAAAATATGACAGGGCAACTGACAGTGATTGGGAGAACTGTGTGAGGTCCCAAAGTGCCTACTTTGAAGAGGACTGAGGTATCATTGTCCTACATACAATGTTTCTTGTCTCTTGCATATTCTTCAATAAATGTCTCCAGTCTTCATATACATGACTCGGTACTTTCTGGACAAACCTCGTGTATAGCTACATAAATTAAGTTGTAGTAGACCAGGTTTAAATAATACAACACTCTGTAGATATTTAATTAAACAGCTGTTAATTTTGACTTGGCTCTAACCTCAGACGTGATCCGATATAATAGAAAGTAGATGTTATCCCAGGAAGTTTAAAAGCAGTGAGCCTAATGCAAGTTGGCTGCTTTAGGGAAGGCTTCTTTGGACACACATCTGAAAAGGGCTTAGAGAACGAAGAGGATGTCAGACACAGAAAGAGAGCCGTCAGTCCAAGAAGAAGGCAGGGAGGGCTGTGATACGCATGTAGACAGTCAGGCATGAGAAGGCATGATGGACCTGGGCAAAGCTTTAGGAAGACGCTTAGATTTCATGGAATAGCTGTCACTCCAAACGATATTGCCACAGAGAAAGAAACGTAGCTACCATATTTTGCCATGGATAATTGCATACGTTGTGGTCCAAATTTTTGAGGGAAAAATAAAGATGTGCCTTCTACATGAGCAGTACTAATTCTGTAACCATATAAAAATTTTTAATTATTTTATTTATGCTTAGGTGCTAAAAGTATAACTCTAGAAAGCAATAATGATATCCATATGCAAAATAATACCCTGGAATATGATATAATAGATAACCTAGAAATGCCGATTCTAAATATAAATAAATAAATAATTGAATTAAAAAAGTAAAACAAAATATTTTTTTCCTGAAAGTTTGGGCCAAAAACATGGGTGTGCATTATACATGGCAAAATATGGTAATTTCTTATAGGAAGTTTTGTTCTTTAAACCCAAAGTGCCAGAATAAACCAACCAAGTGAGTGTGTTCTGCTCAAAGAGGCATCCTGTGTGTCTCTGAGTGGTGTTCTTCTTGCATGGGGCAGTTGGACACCTTATCGTTTAGAATCACCTTCAAAGCCTGAACGTATCGTTCCAAGTATCCTTATCAGCGGCTCGTCTTCATTCTCTTAGGTATGAATTTGATATCTGGAGATAGCCTTATAACTCAGTTAGAGCTCAGCATGATGAGTTAACAGCAATGACACAGGACAGACAATTTTAGGTCAACAGAAGAACAACGGTTGTAATCAAACTTTGCTGAGTCCTTTCTGTGTTCCAGGTATTATACAAATGACTTTTCTCCTTTAAAAAAGCTCTGTGAATACTGTTACTTTTGTTCCTATTTTATTAATGAGGAGCAGACTCTCTGAGAGATAAGGAACTTGCTCCAGGTCATATAAAGTTCCTGAATTAAAAGTAGGTCTGAATCTAGAACCTGAGTTCTTCACCACTATGCCACTTGATTACTCTGCCATGCAACACTCTCAAATGATGCCTCATAAGCTAGACCTGCCCATGGGGCCATTGTATAACCTGTCTACAATTTAATCATTCTACCCGCTGGAGCCCTACATCATAATACATCAAACATATGCTAGCATACCTACACCTTGCATAAGTATGACTAATAAATATATAGATACGGATAGATCATCTCTGTGTTGTATTGTTGTAGACTCTGGTATCATAATTAAGACATTTATTAATTTTTTATTTATAGCCTTATTTTTGAATTTGGAGACCGGTAATTTTTTTTCTAGTCTCAAATATTATCTAAGGGCCTTGAAAAATCTGCTGACTATAGGGGCACTATGGCTACAATGCTTTGTCTCTAGATTTTTCCAAAGAGGTGCCCTGAAAAGGTTTAGTATCCATAGTTGGAATAAGTACATAGCTTTCCAAAATGAATACTGTTCTTTGAAAAACAACCTTTGGCTTTATGACTTAAAAGCCTCAAAATTCCTCATGTTCTGAGGAATTGCAGCAGCAAGTCCCTGGTGACGGTCTTGGTTGTCTCCTGGGCCTTGGCTCTGCTGCCTGAAACCCCATCCAGTGTGTCCTTTCTGTTCACCTAAAAGCCACTTAGAAAACAGACAGAATCTCCCTGTCTGAATTATTCATGGGCAGGCCACAGAGCACCCTTCTCCCAAAGCTCACTTTAACTTTGAGGTTTATACATTTTTACCTCCTCGTGTATTTTAGCAGCAAAACAAGCCCGCACAGCAACTTCGTTTATTTTGCATTTGAAAATGGAAAGAAATTTTCCTAAGCACCGGTAAGAACGGGAGATGGGAAAGAGAACGCCAGAAGAGACACAAAAGGTCAGACGGAAGTGAGGAGGAAGTAGACAGAGAGACCAGATGAATTCTGCTCTCCCACTTTCAGCCGGAGGCTGCCTCCCAGAGCGGCGGGTGCCCGAGGCTGGCAGGTCCTCCAGCGTCTGGGTCCACCTGCACATTTTCAACCAAAGGGAAACTGTGGAGGTCTAAACTGAGAAGAGAGTAAAACTGTGCTCCTCGGCTCGCATTTAGAAAACTTTAAGCTTGAGCACCTCTCTCCTCCTTTTTCCGTCCTCAATTAGAAATCATCTGCTGACCAACTCACGAAGCCACGCCCGCCGCGGACTTCCATTCACCTCCTTTTAAGACATACATTTCAGGACTCCTAGGGCATAGCTAAGGGCAAACATCTCAGAAACATAGATTTGTTCACTTTTCAGGTCTCAGAAGAACACTGAGTGGCTTCGAAGGTCACAGGGAGAAAAAAATCTCCCCCCTGCTATTCAGATGCACGGGAAGGCGGAGATGGAGAGAAGGTGTATTTTTCGAACACAAAAATCTTCTGAAATCTTTTCTCTCTCTTTTTTTTGGGGGGGGGTGATAGATGTTATTTTATTTTATTTGTATATTTCATTGATTATGCTATTACAGTTGTCCCATTTTTTTCTCCCCTTTATCCCCTCCGCCCTGCACCCCATCCCATCATCCCCACCCCTCTTAGTTCATGTTTATGGGTCGTACATACCAGTTCTTTGGCTTCTCAATTTCCTATACTGTTCTTAGCCTCCCCCTGTCTATTTTTCCTTTATTTTTGTCAACATTTTCCCACCACCACTTTCCCCAGCCCCACCCAGCTCCACCTCCCATCCTCAATCCTTCCCCCATTTGGCTTTGTCCCTCCAACTTGAGCTGAACCCGTTCACAGTAGGAAGGACAGAAGTTGGAAGAGAAACAGGAAACATGTGGGTGCAAGAAACCAAGCCACTGAGAGCACAGCTCCGACACCCTCTTGTGGACGTGGCTCCTTTGGGGAGGCACGGCGAAGGGCGCTGCTGCTGTCCACTGCTGTGCAGCGTAAGTGAGCCAGGCTTGGCCTCCGAGGAACATCTGCAAGCATCAACTGACCTTTCCCTCTGAGAGTCACAAAAACGAACTTCAAACAGCCTCTGCAACCAAGCTGCAAGGATGGAGTCTTCCCAGCCAACTCCAGGAAGTTTCCTGACCAACACTATTCATTAAGCTGGAGCTGGGCAAGTCGTTAGTCCCCCACTTGCTCCATAGTCCCCCCCAGGCTGGGAGTCCAGGCAATGAGTCCAAGTGGGACCATCAGGTCGCCTTTCAGCAGGTGGCTCAGACATTACCATAGAAACGAAGGCTTTATTTACTTTACTAACAAACACAAAACAACAGCCGGCTGTCCTTAGACAATAGGATCACGTCATCGGAGCCCTCCTGCCCAGGTGACGAGCCCAGCCACCCCACCCCCACCCCCAGCCCCTCAGCCCGCTCTCCTTCCTGGGCCTCCCCTTTGCATTCTGTCAGAGGTGAGCCCAGCAGGCCGCTCTGGGCCAGGCGTTCTAATGCTGAGACTGTGTCATGGTGAAGCCGCCCTTGCAGATGTTTCCTGAGCTGAGCCTGAGCAAGGCTGAGAGCAGACGCTTTGGCAGCAGGAAGCCACGGCAGGCAACCCTGAACTCTGCGTCGTGATGGCCCCCACTGAAAATGTGGGCCAGGTGCAGGGAAGATAAAAATGTCCTGTAGGAAAGTTTCCTAAACAGTTGTGATTGCTTTAATTAAGAAAAGAACTTAGAGAGTGAAAAGTAGTACCATCTTTATGGCGGACGATAAACAACACCATTTGGATGACTGGGTCCAAGGAGATCCCAAGAAAAACAAAATGCAGTATGTCTTTGCCTCTCGTCCATCATTCGTGGCCCAAGTTCCTGCCCTACCTTCTTCAGGAAGCTTCTTTCAGTTACTGCCGTTTACACAGAACTTTATTTTCTCTGAATGTCAACATCTGCCATAACAACACTAGGAGAGACCTTGCGCCCGCCTGCTGACTGTTCACTCTGTGGCAGGCACATTCTAAGCATTTCTCGTAATTACTCCTTACAACAACCTCAGGCACGGATACCGCCCTCCCTTCATTGCTAAGGATACTGAGGTATGGAGAGGTTAAGTAACACGCCTAAGGTCACACGGGTAGTCTGAGGTGACGCCTGTGTTTGAACCCAGACCTCTGACTTCAGGACCCTTGGGTACTCACTTCACTTACTATCTCCTATTAATTAATTCATCCTTTTAATTTATCAGACATCCTGAAATATCCGTTATGACAACACGTTTGGCTAGACACTGTGTGAGAAGTGAAGATGGACACAAAAGCATCGGAACTATGCCCTCAAGATTATATGCACCCTTCCAGCCTGCAGGTGCATATAATACATCCCAAATAAGAACACTGTGAGGACAGGTGAGATTTACCTCGTAAGTAATGGTGTCCATAGGGGGGTCTGTCATAAACTTTGTGAAGAACTCTAAGGCTTGAACTAGAATTTGAGAGAAATAAAGCCAAAATAGAAAATATTTATGACAGGAGCATGTTGAAACGTAACAGCAGAATCCCTGTTTATGGAGAGCGACTCTGTAGATTGGTAAGAGTGAGATACACGCGCGAGTGAGACCATGGATGATAGGGACAAAAGTAGTAGGTTATAATCAGAAGATAAATATTGCTTGATTTAGGATTTATCTGTAGACAAAGGGGAATCAAAGAAGGCATTTGAGCAAAAGAACAATGGAGTGAAATTGTGTTTTGGAAGGAATAAATTGCAATGTGCATGACGATTAAGACGGAAGAGAGAGAAGAAATGGGGGACCCACTGGGAGACTACCACTGAGCAGGCGAGGGATAATGATGAGTTAAACCAGAATGAAATGGCAGTGGGAACGGACAAAAGAACTGGTGGGGAAGTTGAATTAAAGAATCTGTTGACAGGCTATGTATAAGAGCCCACTGAGGAGAATGACACCCAGCCAGGGGGCTGGGGGGATATTGCGCCACAAAGAGAAAGGGAAAGTTATGAGGAGGATCTGATTGGTGGAGGGGAGGAGAGGTTGGTGTGGCTATCCTAAGACAGTGTGAGCTCGAGATGTATGCAAAGCAGAAAGTTGAAAATCTTAGGCCACAGTTTAGGAGAAATTTTAAATGCCCTGATAGGGATTTAAGCATCATCCACATAATGACGTTAGTTATAATGGGAGACAAAGATGAACTGACATGACAAAAGGTACAGAAATTGCAGTAGATTTTTTAATCATTATTATAGAAAGCAAAATGATGCAAGTGGTAAGCTCCCAGAAGGTGTCACATTTCCCTGACGACTATTCAATGGCTTCGACCGCAGTTTGGTACAGAACAGGTATAAATAAGTATTTGTAGAAGAAATAAAACTTTGTAAGCTAAAGGTAAATTAGAAAAATCATCTGTCTGGATAGTTGCAAAAACTTTAAATTCTGCCCTGTACAACACACTAGTAGGTAAACGAAGTTGGTATTTCTTTTTCCAGAAAGGGTATTGGGGACATCTATTCATCTATTCATCTATTCATTTATCATCTATTGATGGTCTCAAAATTCAGAGTTATGGGAGCTCCCAGGCCCCAAGAACTGAAAAGCGCACTGAGTGTGTGTGTCTTCCTCCTCTGCCTTCTCGGCAGCTTTCAGCTCTAACATGTCAGCCTTTCGACCTAGCGAGCACGTGCTCCTTGTCTCCATGTCCACCGATGAAACAGGGACCGAGCGCTCGGCTTCAACCCCGCGGAGACACGTCCCTTCGTACCCCTTGCATGCAGGAGAATGTTAATTTTTTTTTACCTTTACCCAAGGACATTTTTCATTGCTTTTTTAGAGAGAGAGGAAGGGAGAGAGAGAAACCTTGATGTGAGAGAGAAGCATCCATTGGTTGCCTCCCATATGTGCCCGGACCAGGGATCAAACTCATAACCTAGATACAGGCCTTGCCATGTGGGAACTAAACCCACAACCTTTTTGTGCCTGGGACAACACTCCAACCAACTGAGCCACACCATCCAGGGCCCCTTGCCAGAGAATTTTTGATATTCGAAACTGCAGAGTAATTATTAGGTGATGCATTTGATGTTTTTAAAAATCCCTTCTCTCAGGAATTGTTTCTAAGAATTACTTGGCCTTGATTACAGATTAAAGAGGCTGGACTTTGAAGGCTCCAGCCAGGCTTCCCCCCATCAAACATAACTAAGTGGGAAGACTGCGGGTCCACGAGGGCGGTCAGCATTCAACACTGACCAAAAGTGCAGTCTGAGCAATGCGGTGCTCCAGTCACGGAACTGCCATCTTATTTTCAGGCCGGCCCTATAAGAGACATTTGGGGCAACATGATGACTATGCAGTGGTTTTTCTTTAGCGGTTCTGTGCAGATGAAGGGGTGGCTGAGGAGATAAACAAGGAGACAAACACTGTCACCACAGATACCTGAATTTGTTTTTTCTCATCAAAAGATACCACATACTGGTTCTTTTTATCTCTTGTCCGTGCCTTTTGAAGGCACTGACTCACACCCTCACCTAATTCTCAAATCAAACTTTTGAAAATGTATAATTAAAAAGGATTGAATGCACTATTTCCCTTCATCTTTTACCTCTTTCTCTTACTGCCTTTATACTTTCCTGCCAAGTATACGTTTAAATCGCCTCATCTCAGCCTTGTCTGCCAAGGGAAATGTTGAAATTTGCTCTTGCTTGGACCAGACACTCAGACGTAGATTAGTTTCCTTAGTCTTATTTTTTAGGCCCCAAGTGAGATCAGAAGCCTTAACTAAGATCACCCAGCAACTGAGGAGCGACAGAGGGAAGTGAGCTTCACAGCGCACACATCCTGGAGGCACAGAACGTGAGAAAACCGGAGACCATTTCCTCGCTGTCTCCAGCTCCAGTCAGTCCCTAGATTAATGGGTTAGAAATAATAATGTGAAGAATTTTTAAACCTAGGTTAAAGAGTAAAAGTAGAATTGGAATATTTGTGTTTTTATAAAATTCAGATGGGAACGGGAAAGGGGGCGGTTCGATAAGCCTCCCTCCAGTCCATGGTGCTATTAGCCAAAACACTAACCAATGTGCTCACACTTCTAGAATCCCGTGACCCCGCCCTCCACCAGGCATGTGGAACATCACAAACCAGAAACATGGGGTCACCTCAGATACCTTGCCCACATTCCCCACCCCTCTTATCTAATCAATTCTGTCAATTAGTGGGCCCATAATCAGTTTTAAGTTTGTCCGACACACATACACACACACACACACACACACATTTGGTCAAAACTCCAAACACCGAAGGAGGATTCTGACCCAGAGAAAGGGTATTTTATATATTTAGGGTGCTATTATAATTGTATAATCGAGCATAACTGTTTCTCTTTACAGCTTAAGAAATCTTTTCATGAGAAATACCCATGCCTATGAGTAAATTAAACTGAATTTGTTTTTCCATGAGGGTGTTCGAAACTCTTTCAGCTTGCATTTTGCACTGAAGATCCAGGTTTGGGTCGCACTTTGATGTGAAGGGCCCTGTAAACAAGTGTCGGAATCCTGTTTGAGCTACCCTACCCAAGGTAAAGAGGAACGTGAATTTCCCCATTGTTCTTCAGGGCCAAAGGATATAAAGGACACGCACAGCATAACTTACGCTTCCTACATAGTAAATACCTCAGCGCTATGCCAAAATCCAGTGTTGGATTGCCGCCAGTTTGTGGTAAGAAACTACCAATGGCAAGAAAGAGCAATGCTTGATTCATATTACACTTCCAGTCATTGCACAAATAATCACATGTCCACACCCACATGTACTCTCACACACTACCGATTGAGAATGGTGAGTCAGGAGCTAGCACTTGGCAGTCAACCTGCTGACAAGAAGGATGCTTTTAGAAATTCAGCAGTTTTTCTTAGCATGGAAGTTTTAGTCTTACAGGCCAAGGGTTGGTCTAACACAGAAGCAAACTCTGTTCTTGCCTTAAGATCCTTAATACAAGAGCAGTTCACCAGGGAACGTGCATTTATGACAGAGCTGTGGTAAAATGCGACATCACCCGTGTGCCTAATAAACCTCTACAAATGCCTGGAAACGCCAGACTACATGGGACAGACCATATGCAAAGGCCTTTACTTCATTGCTGAGGATGCTCTGGGCCCTGGAAGTGCGGGTAGAGCCTGAGAGAATGAAGAATCCACCTGTCACCCTTGAATTCCCAGAACACAACTATACAAACTCAGGGGTTATTTGGGAGAAGAATGTGTACAAGTTAATGAGTGTATAGCTTGAGGATTTAAAACAAAACACATGGATCAGATCTTCTCCGTGTGGGTGCTAACAAGGCCAGATTTATTTCCCTGGAATCTGCACAATCTCAGGGCTGAAGGAGGCATCATCAAGCCTGAAGGGATGCTGCCTGGTAGCATGCAAGCGTCTTAACTTTTGAAGACAAAGGTTGGGACCCCAACTTTGCTGCTATCCATGAGCCGTTACTGCCATCTCTGCTCGCTTCCCTTACGGATGGAGACAATCGTATTCGTTGGCATTCGAAATTCTTCCCAGTGTGGAACTTTGGTATCTTTAACTTATTAAGCCCAGCCTTGTTAATAAGTCTCCAGCAGTTTAAGCTAGCGGACATCAGTATTCGCTTCTCTATCCTCAGAGGAAACTGACTGTAACCCAAGTCTCTTTTCTGTTTCCTTTGATTTGGTTTTTATTTAGTCTTCCATCTTCACTCAGCAACATTTAGTCAACTGCAAGACACCGCTGAATATGGAAATAGCTGTAATAGCTTTCCCCAACTAATAAATCTCCACAGCCTTTCATTTGTATTTGTTTTAACCTCACAATAACCCTGGGAGTGTAGGCAAGTCAGGCATGCCTATTTCCACTTTAATAATGAGGATACAAGAACTGGTGAGAGTAAGTCAGTTAACAATGATTACAGATCGAAAAATGATGACAGATGGGGCCAATAACCCCATCTTCTGACTAATTTCTGATCCACTATTTCAAACAACCTCACCGGAGCAACACTCGACATTTCTATTGAACACCGTTTTACAGAATACTCTGCAAGCAAAAATATCTGTTTTGATTTTTGCAAAACCCCCCTAAATCTACATGAGAATAAGGCCCAGCCAACATAACCAAATAAGAAATAAAGGCTTCAGACTCAAATATCGTAAGCCACACATTTAACTGAATTCTCACAGGCCATAAATAAATAAAGATGACCAATCATTTAGTTTCTACATATATCAAGCAGCCACTGTGCTATTTTCTTAGCATACCTCTTTTCTGAAATTCTTATAATAACCCTGCAAAGTAGGTATTATCATTTGGCAAATGAGAAAATAAGTGAATTTCAATTAAGTAATACACACAAGGTCACAGAGGTCGTAAGTGACTGGAGCGAGATACGAACACAGTTGTGTGGCTGGAAGTCCAGGTGCTTCCCACAGTTCGTAGGAGATTCTATGATTCCAAATTGAAAACCTCAGTTCCAGTCACCTCAAGCAATTAATTGACCCCTACCCTTCGAGAGTCAGTGACTCCGAATACGTACCTCACTTAGTTCCATCTGGATGGGAACTGTGGAGAGGTGAAGTTTGGGGAAGGAGCACATTCAGAACAAGAATAGAAAATAAACTGGGTGACAAGGATGCCAAGTATCAGTAAACCCCTAGCTCAGTCCTGCAGAAAGAAATATCCTACTAGCAGTGGGTGGTATTCTTTCTAAAATGCATCATACAATCTCTTACACTGGAAAACTCTTCTTTAGCAAAATGATAGTAGCCAATTACTTTTTGAGAGTTTGATGCTGGATGCTGGATGTTTCCTCACTGTGCTAATCAGGACGATTAGGCCATACCGCAGGAAGAAATTAACCCTCGAAAATCTCAGTACAACGAGAACAGCAGAGTTTTGTTTATCGTGACGTCAAGTCGGCTGCAGGCCCAGGGGCTCTCCAGGGCAACTCTCCGCCACAAGGTAGATGTGGCCCAAGTCTATTTCCTCACTATTCTTCTATATCAACACACGAGGCCCCCATGTTGCCAGAGTGAAAAAGTAGAAAACTTCAGGGCTAAGTGCCATCTCTTCAATGACTGAACCCAGAAGTAACATAGGCAACTTCCTCTCACAGTCCATGTTTTTTTAGAACTAGTCACATGACCTCGCTTGGCACAAGGGGGGTGAGAAATTTGGGAAATATATGAATATTCAGGAAGCTGTAAAAATCTACCCAACGATTTTTCAAGGAGAGTAAACCCAGTCCCCAGCCATAATGATTTTCCTCCCATCAAAGGGCGCTCTTTACGCTTCTCCCTCCCACTCTGTGCTTCGGAAGGCTGAACCACGCATGCTGCGTCCAATGTACACCTGCCCTTTGCTTCATCTTGTTTCCATCAACATGGAGCACCGGCAGGAGAGGGCAGTGAGGTCAAGATAATAATGCCTTCATGTTCCTGTGGCATTACCAGGCGCGGGGCTTCGATGCCGTCATTCCCCACTTCCACTCTTACTTTCTGGGTTCCAGAATCCACTTTGGGGAAGCCGACCAGCTACTCTTATGAAGCTGAAAGTGTTCAATTATTCCTTAGGCTTTCCCCACACTCTGTCCACATCTTTATAAGCAGCCTCTCTTCTAGACTCTCATTGCCCCATTTGAGTTCTCCTCTGTTTTCTGTTGAGATCCTGAGTGATTAAAGGGAAATCTGAGAACGTGTTATACATATTAACTATCGAGAAAAGTCTTTTTCACACTGACCACTTGAATTAGAAAATCGTTAACCTTTAATAGAATCTACTTATTGTAACCTCATAAGGTGGTGTTCTCTCTCCATTTCCATGCATCCTCAACATCATCAGAAAGGTTTTTGTTTTTTTATTTTTTTCTGATTGTTTTTATCTTTATAAGCTTCTAGTGGCTTCCCATTACCATAGAAGCATATCAAAATATTTAGCCCAAGTTTCAATGCTCTCCAACAGTTAGTCAATTTTCAGTTCATTCCAGGCACCTTGCTTTCAATTCTTTAGACTGAAAGTTGGCAAACTATAGACTGAGGGCCAAGTCAGGCACTTCTGTAAATGAAATTTTATTGAAACAGCACCAACCCTCTTTCATTGACCAGGTAGGCTGCTTTCATAGCCCAACAACAGAGCTGAGTAATTGAGACAGAGACCCTATGGCCTGCAAACCTAAAATAGAGGGAAGGGTAAAAGTAGGTTTACAGTTGTGAGTACACAAAACACAGAGATTATTCTTGTATTATTATTTATTAATTACTGTATTATTTTCCATATGAACAACTGTTAACCTACCTTTGTCACACCTGCACTTACTAGCTGGCCTTCTACAGGAAAGGACTGCCAACACTCTCTTCATATCCCACTATTATCACATATACTCAGATGTGTCACTGTGTTCCTTAGCCTGGAACCACCTCTGGTACCCATGCCACCCACAAAAAGTAGGCTCTGATGTAGTCTCTAAATTCACCTCTTCCATGAGATATCCCCAATTTTTCCAAGTAGATTACCCCAGCAGCTTCTTTGTGATTTTACTTAGCATTTAATGTGTATATTAGTAGTCAGAGTTCTTCAGAGAAAAGGAACAAATAGGGGGTGTGTGTGTGTGTGTGTGTGTGTGTGTGTGTGTGAGAAGAGATTTATTCTAGGAACTGGCTCACAAATTATGGAGGCTGAGAAGTCAACTATTCTCTATACAACTCAAAACACACTAATCCCTTTCCTGGAAGAGAAGGCAAAGTTCATGACTAGTGTTTACTTTGTTCCAGATATCCCATAACTATGATATAAAATTAACACTTAAGTACTAATATAAAGTCAATAAATCTTATGTTACAAAATAAGGAAATAGGACAAAAAAAACACAAAGCTATTTGCTTAGTATTTATGCATATATAGGCGCAATGTACTCATAACAAAATAAAGAGGAAATACTCGTGGCAATTACAGTACTCATTTCTGGTCTTATGCTCACCACCGGCATTTATAACTGCCTCCTTTTACCACTCATTCTGTATTCCCTTTGCCTTTAACAAGCACCTCAGCTTGTGATTCTTCGCCTGGTGGAGTGACCCAAACCTTTAATCCTGAATAGTCTCGGCAATTAGTAGTCCTTCCTATAGTTTTCCAATGGCTTTAGTCACAGAGCAGGAAGTGCGAAGGAACCTCTTGCATCTCAGACGTGCTCTTTCTTACCCCATTACAGAGTAGCAGTCCAATTTTCCCTTGATAAAATCAATCACCTCAGCCAACATTGTAATTTCCTTCACTGCCTGTTGATTCCGTCAGGAGACACAACACTGATTCCATTGAACTGAAAGCTGAGACCGCCACCCAGTCACTTTAAGGAAAAATCCAAAGCCTACAATATGGAGGATATTGATTATGAATGTCACGTGCCTGGTTCATATTAACTTCATTTTAAACTTCCTTCTTTTTCTCACTGCAAATCCATGTACGAAGAAGCATTGTTTCCTTTCCCCTTCCCAATGACAATTTCCAGGTTCAAAGGAATAAAAAGGTGACAGTAAAACGCTGTGGCTTGTGTAACAGGATAACACTTTGGGTGACCACCTAGGGCTGTTTCCTGTTGCTTTCTTGTACCTGTTACACTTTCCATTTTCCATTCTCTTCATTACCATTTTGCCAGTAATAATAACTTTATACACACTATCTGGTGGAAAGCAGCTGATTCAACTAAAAACCTGAGTCCAATTTAAACATTGAATTTGAAAATTTGCCTTTAAAACTGATATCCATGATAAAAGTATTGAAAGTCAAAGCTTTCAAACACATAAACCAAAGTTTTGGGAGGCAAGGACAAAAACAGAAAAGAAGGCATTACGATCTAAAGGTGTTTTTCCAAACCAAAAGAAGATAAAGTCTCACCACAGGTGGGAAGAAGAGAATCAGAGACATGTGACTAGAATTTCAATACTCGCAGTTCTTTGAGAAGAATGCCTACCTTTTGCAAAAACACACAGGGAGAGATGACGCGGCCAAAATCCCCAAAAGAAACTTAAACCATTCTGCTAGAGGCAGTGGTGATCCCAGAAGACAAAGCATGACTGCCAAGCTTCTCAATGTTATAGCCCTGGGGGGCCTGTGAGACTTAAAAAGAAGCCCATATAGACACCAGAGCTATAAGGGAAAAGATACTGAGTGTATTAGTCAGTGACAGCCCTGTATATAGGGCCCAAAGTTGAGCTTACTCCCCATGAACAGAAATGATGGTTATCTACAGAGCTTATAAAGTTCCCACCCAATCCCAAAGGTCCCGCCCATTCTTCCCCTTGCCCAAGGACTTGAGTTCCCTGGCAATTAGCTAGTTCAAAACCCTCCCTCCTCATTTTATCAGAGAACCCATGAAGAAGCAGCTATCTTCAGCTGCAGGAGCTCCAAAGCATCTGTGTTACATCCCATGCTGTCAATCTTGCTAACTTATTAATAACAGAGAAGGATGACTTAAAAACTGGATAAAGAGGTTATCAATCAGCTCCTCTTCTTTCCTCCCTCGCATCTTCCCAATGGCCTTGATTGATGCCAGATTGCCTGGCAAGAAATAGAAGTGTTATTTTTAGTTGGCTCTGAATCTGAGGGACTTTTATTTCTGCTTGTGAACCTTTATAAATATTTAAGAGAAAGAAAAAGCATGAATGGAGGAACATGTGGTCTCACGAATATCCATCAAAGCTGTCCATAGAAATTATACATGTGTATGTGTGTGTGGCTGGAGAGCTGTCTGGAGGTACAGGGCTGCGTGTGTGTGAATAAAAGAAAACTCTCAAAGCCTTGGAGGGAACTTCAAAGTTAAGAGGAAATCAAGGCTAATAAGGTGCACACTCTGGGCTTTATATTCAACTGCCTTCACCACCTTCAGCCTCTGTTTCCCTGTCATAGACCAGGCATGCTTACCTTCTTCCTTCGGGAAAAAAGGGAAAGGCTGAGTAAGAGGAAGAGGTCAAAGAGTTCTTTTCAAGTGTCGGATTCACAAGTGCTCCAATTCATACACCAAAGTTTACGTGTTGTACAGACACGTAAACATTAGCTATGTGCACGGATGAGCACAGCGTTTCACCCGCTGGTTCTCAGGGTCCCTGTATATAAAATGAGGGTAGGGCTAACTTCCAAATCTAAATTTGTACTTGTAAAAAAAAAAAAGCCTTCTTTCTTCTTACAAACTTTATCCAAGTTGTTTTCTTCATTTCAGAGAAATCTCAAATGTCTTGCCTTTTGTTTTCTTGTATGGCACATTAAAAAGTCAATTCAACAGGCATTTCCTGAATGTCTGCTACACCAAAATAATCCAGTCCTGGCCTGTGGAAGAAAGGAAGCTCAGGGGAGGATTGTGTTCTCTGGTAGAAGAGTGGATAAGATTCTCTTTGGGTCCCTCAGGTACCACTTCAAAAGGCAACAGCTCCCTTCAAGAGAGAAGAGTCTGTCGCACTCCTTCCTTTAGGGAAAGAGCTGCAATGGATCCAAGTTTTAGTCAAGATTTCACCCACCTCTTCCATCTCAGCAAGACTGGTAACTGCACGCCCTGCAGGGCCTGAAAGGAGGGCAAGGCCAACCATACAGCCACGCAATGATCCCTTCAATAATATCTATTGCACATCCACTCAGCTAAGCACTGAGGCTGCAGCATAAAATGGGCAGCCGCCACAGTTCCTGTTGTTGTGGAGGTAAAACATGGTGAGGAATGCAGGCATTAAAAAACAACTTCGAACATGATAGAAATGCACAGGATGCAATGGCGTGGAAGCTCACAGAAGTGGCTCTAACCATCAGTCCACAGTGAGCCCCTATGTTGATCTCAGCCCAGCCCCATAGAATGCCACAGACAATTAATGCTTCAAAAGAATCACAAGTACCTGAAACCAGCCCAGGAAAGTTCTCCAGACTTACCATCATCTCCCTACATCTAATTCCAACCTCCTGTCGGTCCTGATGGCTTAGCCTTGTGTCTCAGATCCATTCCATGTTCACGTATCCTGGCTGCAGACCATTCAGTGTGCTGCTCACCCAGCATTTCTTTTGGGTGTCAGTTCAAGCAGCCACCTTCCCACAGTTCAGGTGAGTACTGGCAGAACTCTATACCCTGCCTTCAACCAGTCCCAGCCTCAGCCACTTGGCCTCCCATCCATGGAAGGAGGCAGCACAGCAATGAAAGACCCATAAGTAGTGAAGTAAGAGGGTGAGCTTGACCCTTAGAGTGGGGCAGGGCTGGCTCTAGTGCCCAACTTTTAGACTCAGGATCAAACTCTCTGCTCACATGGGCAAAATGTCAGCAATTTTCTGTGAGTGCAAAGTGCTGAGAGGACAAATGAAAGAAAGAGATTAGTTATGCGAAACTTCCTGGGATTCCTCAGAAGTACAGAATAAACACGGACTTCCTTTTATTTAGAATATGAAAGCAGTGACAGTGTGTCCCCTGTGTATCTTGCTAGCTGCCTTTTCCTTTCTCACTCACACATGAAATCTCAGCCAAGCGATGCCGCTGAAAGAACCCAGTGCCGACCCCGCAGCTTCATGGCTTCGTGTTCCTCCGCAGAACGCTCCCTTGTTTCCCATACAGCTAATGCCTACACTTCTACCGAAATTGCACGAACGTCCCTTCCCTTGAGAAGGCTTCCCCGACCACCACTTACCCCCAAAACAGCTTATTTCCTCGTGACATTTCTTCAATAGCAATTTATAATTTTACTCACATGAAGTCATCCTTTCAGCTGACATTTACTGAGCACCTAACACGTGGCAGTTGCTGGAACGAGTTATGGCAGAACTGTCTCTGGCACTAGGCTGAGCAACTTAGGGAAAGGAACCAGATCTTTTGTCTTGGATTACTGCACACATCTAGTGAGCTACTGGGCACTCAATATAGGCCTGGCCAATTTATCACATACTGTGAATTACTTTTTGAAGAAGTTGATGGACATGAATTAGAAGAAATAAGACCTGAATAGACGTCTGGGGAATTAGTCTCTGTGAACAAGATGGAACTACATTTGATTAAATGCCTCTCTTGCAACATCATAATTTCATTCTGGAGTGGAAGTCGCCACTTCAGGACAGCTACGCTCCAGTTTCTGAGTGTCCCTACGGGATCCCAGGAAGGGACATAATCTATTCCACGGGCTGTGTCCTCGTTCCTATTTTCACCTCTGATTCTTTGCATTGCAGAAATATTACTCCCAGAAATAAACTGACCTTTTGGGAAGTAACTGAAATCATGCATTCCAGCTGAGGACACTGAACTTGATGGTTTAAAAAAATAGAAGTTTCTATGCCAACATAATGACCTTTTGGCTACTACTATGTTCTCTCAGTTTTTGGATAAACAGAAATGTGATTCCCAAACATTTGTTTTAATAAAAGAAAAACTTCATTTTTTTTTCTTCCTAATTTAGGCAAATATTATTGAAGTTCCAATGGGGATGGTTAAACTCTACCTTATATTCGAATCTGAATCATCAAGGTTGTGGAATTCTTGTTTCAGAACTGCCACCATCCCCCAATGATTTGTGTCATTCAAGCCAGATTCAGAGGTAAGTGCACACAATAGAAATTCAATTCCATGACAATAAGTATACACGTGACATCACGAGGCCCTTTACCCTGAGTCGGATCACCTCTTTTATCGCTGATGACAACAGCAATGAGCACAGCACTTGACAGCTCCCCAAACTGTACTTACCCTTTCAACAAAATATGAAGGTGTTTTATTATTACTATCACTATCTGTATTTTATGGATGTAGAAACTAAATTTTGGAAACATTGCATGATTTTCCAAAGACCAAATGTAGAACAAGTTTGGAGACTTGCACAGTATGGCATACAGAAGCTCCAGCCAGACAGAACTTGGTTTAATTCCTCTACTTACTAGTCTGTGACCTTCACCCATAACAGCCATTACAGTAAATATTTACATAGCGCTTACTAGGTGCCGGTCAGTGTTCTAGGCACTTGGCAACACTTGTATTATTTAATCTGCATAAGAGCTTATGAAGTAACTTAATTCCATCATTATCCCCTCAGACAGCTGAGGAAACTGAGATGCAAAGGGATAAGAATCTTGCCCAGAATTTTTTAACTAATAAGTGGGAAAAAACAGAATTTGAACCCAAGTAATCTGACACTAGAGTCTAGGCTGTGGACCACTAGGAAATGCTGTTTTCCTGTCAAGTTAACTTATTTCTCAGCCTCAGTTTTTTTCATCCATGAAAGAGAGGTAATGGTAACTACTTTGCAAGATTGTTTTGAAAATTAGAATATACATTAATTGCCTAATAACGTTATTGGTACGTAGAGAACCATCACTAAAATTTCAGACTTTACTAATTCACATATTTTCCATGATATGCTGTGCTGGGACCTCTCATCCTAAACCCATATATGCATCTACAATTGAGCTTCGGAGGAAGAGTGTTTCTCTGAAATAGCATCCGAAATGCATTCGTTCTCTCTCTCACTCTCCCCGCACCCCTCTCTCTCATGCATGCATTTTTCTAGGGAAACTATAGTTTTTAGCAGACTCACAAAAATATCCATACCCCCCTCAAAACGTTAGCATTGCTGTTGTACAATGCTGAAATAGGTCTCTATTTTTTCATGAGAAAAATTATTTAAATATTTTCTCCAGTCAACATCCTCAGAAGAAACGCATTTGCCAATTCCACTTACTGTCATCCAACTTTTAAGCACAGGTTATATATAATAAGGTCTATCAATTTAGATGGGTGTAATAACTTTTGGGCATTTGAGGAAAGGAATTTTTGCTCCCTCTGTGCCTTCTGTATTCTCCACTGACTCTACTTGGGGCTGAAGGGACGTTTTCATAATCCATAATGTGTGAGTGCTTGCGTTTACCCAGGTCCTCGGGGGAAGTGATTTCTGTAAGGCCCGCCACTTATCCAAAAGTGACGTGCACATTTATCCTGCTTCCTAATGAATCTCACCCTGGCCCATAAGCCAACCTATGCCTCCCATCTGGCAACCATGTAGAACGATGGCGAGTACTTCGCACTTTCCTTGGTTGTCACCAGCCCACAGAGACCGTGTGTCCCTGAACTCTGCTCAGCTGATGATGGGAAGGGGGCACACTGGCCCTGCAGCCCACTAGCTGAAAGAGAATGGTCAGAGCAAAGGAGTCCTGAACCTCACACTGTCCCAGGGCTGCAGAGGTGTCCAATGCTAGTGTTTAGGAGACTTATAAGAAATTCAAGCCAGCCCGGTCCTGTTTTTAGTAAAGAGCCCATGGTGTGATTACCACGGGCCTTAGCAAAGAAATCGCTTGCTCGGAGGACGAGAACGCAGGGGTAAAAAGGTGACAGAGACAGTGTGAAACTGTGATCCCCGCTCCTACCCCTGCTTTCTCACCTCTCCTCTTCTGTTTCTGCTTCTTTGTCACAACTTCTGCCACTTCCTTCAGCTGGTCCTTTGAAAACGACAGCTGAGTTTAATGAGCTTAGTGAACAGGACTAAACGCTCCCGGAGAAAATTGTTATGGCAGCTCCTTCAGTAGATGCTCAATGGTCCTTCAATGATTCTGGGGAAGTACATGTAGGTTCTCCAAACCCTCTCCTTTACAGGTATTTAGTTAGGGCTTTTCCGCTTTAATGTTTTATGCATCTAAACATTAACATTATGATTGTTCAAAAGTATATAATTCAATTTAGCAGAGCCTCTGGTTTTATTATGATCACCAGTGAGTTGTGCCAAGGAGGATAGAAAGTAATAATATTCTTAATTGTATAAAGCTTCACAGGTTTTAGGCCACTTTCTCTATTTATGACTTAATGTGTAACGTTTTTAACATATCACATGCCAGACTTTTAATAATTGTTTAAGTTTCAGTATTCAACAGTGGAATCAGTTAATAAAATTTGGTTTATTTTGCAACTCTAGGTAATGCAGTGGAGGTATGAATAAAACTTCAAACCTATGGTCTTCTTTATCTTAAATTTGCTTTCCGTTCAAACTACCATTTTTCCTCTCACCTTCCCTTTATAGTCACATTTTTTGTCGCCCTCCCACGCCTTCCCCAAACTCTTAAAACTTAGGTTCTTCTCTCATCACCCACAGAAACTGGTTTCTTAAACATGACCTAACGATCTCCAAATACCCCCTTACCCCCGTGTCAGACCTCTCAAACTGCTCAACCTCTGTGAACCTTCTCGTCCTCCAACCTCCTCCTTGCTTTCTGTCACTTAGCCCAGCCCACTATTGGATTCCCTGCCACTTATTTTTACTTTTTTATTCGGATCACATTGTTGAGGACTTTACCTTAATTTTCCCATCAAATGTACCCACAGTGTCAGTTCACTTACTTTTACCTCATAGTATTTATCAAGTGCCCAGTAATGTCCTTCCAACAATATGGCAGACCGAGAATCCGCAAACTTCTCACTGCAAAGCCGCTAGAAACACTGGATAAATATATAAGAAATTATTTAAATATGGAAAAATACCCAGGAGGCATCATAGTAGGGAAAGATCGAAATCAGTATGCAGGATGTTAAGTGACCCAGAAGCTGTCTTCTTAAGCAAAATCCACATTCGCATTTTCGACCACCTGCCACCCAGCCTCCTCTGACTACATTATAAAAGCCTCATACTCAATATAACTTTTTAAAAAAATAAAGCTAAACATCTTTCTTCCTAAATGTTTCCTCTCATTTGTGCTCAGCCTAAGTAAACACATTCACAGATACTTCAGTCAGTCACTCCTAGAACTTCCGAGCCGTCCTTTCCCTGACCCCTCCCCGGTTCCTACTATAACCTGCTGTCTGGTGCACCTGAGGAGCTCTGGCTCCCATGTGGCTATAGGGATGACTCCCACTAACTTTGTCTGTTTGATAAGTCCATGTACCTTGGCTTCTGTCTTAGTTATCTTATGTATTCTATAAACATGCAAAGTTCCCTTGCATGAGGGTGTGATGAGGATCTTGGGAGAAAACACATCTCAAGGAAGGAAGGGCTAGAGAGAGAACATGAGTCAATATATAAAACCTTGGTTCCCTAAAAAGATTGTATATCTCCATAAGCCAAGCAACTCATGAAATCCTGTGTGTGAGCTGCGTGGAAAATGTGTGTCAGTGATAGGAATGAGTGAGGAAGTTAAAGGCTGCTGGTGCCGTGATAATTACCGGACTGGTCCCCTGGCTGCTGCCTTGTACATCCAGAAGTGAAAAGACCTCTCAGGCTCGGACTTTTTGGGACCATTGAGAGGGAAAGAAGCCATTTGCTATCACAAATGTTCACTGGTTAGAGCTCTGGCTTCACGTTCAGCATAGAACCAGAAAGGAAGGAAAGGTCAGGGTGACATGAGACGCAGGAGGATCCAGGCAGAAACAATAAGTACAAGAGTAAAGTTTCAAGAAATAGACTTGGTACTGGTCGCCCAGCTTCAAGTAGTTCCCACCTATCGCTTTATCACCCTGTAGGCCTATCTCTCACTAAAATTCGCCAGAATCGTATTTCCATTTCACCTTTCCCTCCATCACCACCACAAAAGTAGGTCACCTACGTGTAGCTGTGGCAACTACTGTTAGATAGAGTATAATGTCATGGTGTGACAAACTACTATAACCCACACACACACCAACACTCCCCTTCAGTGTGGCCTGGCCAAGCAACTGAGAATCGCTTTATGACAATTAACTCCCCTTATCTGTCTTACAGGTTTTCCTCTTCCTCTTTCTCTTATCTTTATTTTTGTACTATAGCCAAATGCGTGTTTTTCAAAACCTCTCTCCCTCCTACTTTGTTAACAATGTGCATAGCCTCGTATCCCCTGAGATGACTCTTGGGGAATCAATGCTGCAAGTACGCCATCAAAACTATTGTGATATCCTGTTCTGAATAACAAGTAAATGAAATGACTTGTCTAAAGACCAGCGACTAGTTGGACACAGAACAGAGATGATTATAAATATTCCCTAAGCAAAAGGAAATTGATCTCACATTGAATTATATCCACTTGATACTGACAGAACAGCTCACTATATTTTTAATGTAGTAGAAATGCCACATGAATAATACATGGAATCATATTGTGGCTTCATAACTCCAGTGAGTATACAGATCTAAGAATTTCTAAGCACCCTGGACAGTTCCTTTGCTCTCATCTGTTCTATCCCTTGAATCTTCCCATTTGGAAAAATTGGTCATATTATCAAAACACAGGTTTTTAAATCATGTGTGAGAAAGTATCTCAACTGTCACCTGACACAATCCTTTTTGGGGAAGTGAAGAAACTGAGATTCAAGGGTGAATTGTTTTGTCCACGACCAGTACTATCTTGTCCAGAAGAAAAAGAATCAGTTCTCCTTAGCCTAATTCTGAAAGTCTTCTCTATGACATATTGAGGTCTCCTAATTTCCTCTTAATAATTATTTTAAAAATCAGAGAAGACAAACAACTTGGCATTCTCTAAGCATTTATTCACCATAGTTAACTTTCTTTCCTTTCTCACTCACCTTTATACTCTGAAACTGTCCTCTAGAAACCTGTCATTCTTCCTATGTCTTCCATACCTAGATGAAACTTAAAACCCCTTCTTTCTCATTTATTTACTTTTATTTTTTATGCCTCTATAGATGGTTGGGATAGGAAGATGTCAGAAAACCAGAAACTCTAATGAACACACTCCACATGCAGGAAATGGGAAACGATTACATTCCCTTTCAGATATTACCTTGTTTATACATAAAATATGATTGATTCAAAATACTCTTAACCTAATAGTAAGTCTTTGAATGCTAATGTGCCTTAATTTCCAGCACACATTTGTATCAATACCCTGGTTTTAAAATCACTGCAGCCTTTCCTCTGGTTGTTGTTCTTGTTGAAAGCGAATGCTGGAGGTGGTGTACTTGTAAAACCTCTCAAAAACCGTTTTAAAATAGCACTACTTACACTAGTCCATTTTTCCTTTCTGCAATACTGCTTTATCGATAATTTTCTTTTTAATTTGCTTCTGTAAAGAATTTCAACACATCACATTTTAGCATCTTCTAAGGCAAAATACAATAAATATACCCTTTCAACATCCACTTTCATTGCCACTCTTCCCTATTTTCCCACGGCAATGAAGTCTCTCTTCCTTTTTTTTAATGCCTTTGATTCTGACACTTTCTTTCACCCGCCATACTTTTAAAATCTCCTATTTACCAGTGTGTCTATTCTAAAATACATTTATTCTCAATTCTTACAATTGTATATATCCCACCCCAAGCACGTCTTTCATCCTTTCTGATCAACTAAAGTAAAAGCTTCTGCCATGTTCCATGCCCCCCTTAGTTACCATCACCGCCACTACCACCTGGTCTTTCTTGTCATCTGCAGAATCAGAACTGTTGCAAGTGATTCTGTTGCTAGGGAAAAGATTACAATAATAGTTGATTTGCCACAGACCATACATTTCATTAGCACCCCTCCCCACTCTCCCTCAAAAACCCAGATTATCTAGCATTTCTTTTATTGATGTGGGGTGGCCATATTGTCATCAACTGCACCCATTTTTTAGCACCGACACTTATATGGTGACACAAAAGCTGTGAGACATAACATATACCATCAAAAAGCCCCAGGAAGTGTATAAAATAATTCAGTGCAAGATAATGGAGACTCAAAGATAATTCAGATGGTGAGCAATCCGTGATGGCTAAAAGGCTCAGAGAAATCCTCCCTGGTTTGGACTGGCCCTGAAGGACAGAACATGGCCCAATGGAAAGGAAGATGGACAGTTATTCTACAAGCTATTTCTTGATTTTTAAAGATTGGTTTTATAATATTGATAGATACATAAAAGCCGTTCTAGTCAAAAAGATTTTCAGAAACTTCCCTAAAAGACAAAAACATATTTGTGTGCATTAAAGCAAAATTTAAAATCTCCTTTGTATTCATTTTCTGAACATTAAAATATAAACAGAGTAGTTATTTATTCTTGGCATATTGTTATATACTTTAATCAGTTTCTTAGTTGTAGCTTCATCTAAAACTGTCACAAATATTTTTCTGAATCATTTATTTTTATTCAGGCAGTATTATTATTTTTAATTTTGTCCTAATGTTTCCTGCTTCAAAGTTGAATTTTTTTAAATAAACTTGAAATTACTGGCATTGAAGTCGTGCTCCAACAAACTCTGCATTTGTATTGTCAATGCGAAGCACGTAATTTTGTCTCAATATTGAAAGTTTTCACTGAATTTACAATAGTATTCAAAATAATGTCAGAAAGTTTACCTTTGAAGGAATGGACTTTCAAAAAGCATTACAGTGTTCTATGACTAGTTGAAAAACTATTTTTGGAGTTTCCGTTTGAAAACATGAGATTCAGCCTTCTTCCACCAGGGTTCTTTAAGAGAATTAAGCTCTAATACTCCTAGGCATTAATCTTATGTGACCATATGCACGTCTGGAATGGTAGTAGTTATGTACCCTCTTGGAGAGAACTAAGAAAACAGTCATCAAATCACTCTTCTGCGTCCTGTGGCACAGGTGAAAAACTGGGTCGATCATACCAATATAAGACCGTCATCATTCAACTGCTAGTGAGTATCTTCTGTAAGTGGAGCCAACACAGTAACAATTATACTTCAGTTTTTGTATTATGTACACAAGGAAACTTGGAATAAAAAGTAAGAGAATTTAGAAAAAATAAAAGATAAGAGAATTTATCAGAAGCACAGTCATTTTAAAAATACACATGAAAAGTCAAGTTTCACGTACAGAAGCACACCTACACCTGCAACGTGCGGTCATCGCCTTCTGGCGTGGCCTTCTTACGCTATGAGCTCTCCAGCAGTTGCAGACGCTTCTTCAGTGGATTTCATGTTTTCTTATTTCCCCGGGTCAGTGATGGCTCCACAGCCTCCACAGTGAATGGTAAATGTGGACAAACATTTTGTGCAAGTTACATATTCCTTATCAATTTTCTTGAGAATAACATTTTAATACTTAAATTTTCATCAAATAGGCACTTTTCTGTATTTTGACCTGATTTTGGTCAAAAAAGTTTATTGCAAAAATAAAAAGGTATCACCAAGCAATAAGGTAGTTGCTATACATCTGTATATATAAATAAATAAATAAATAAATAAATAAATATATATATATATATATATATATATATTTATCACGGATATGGTAACAAAACCACCATACTAAAAGCATTCACAGTCGTGGCTACGTGATCTACACAGGCCCAACCCCCTGCTCGCTCAGGCACACGTATCCCGTTTGTGACTGATGCTGTCATCTGGTGGTTTGGGAGCTTTGGCAAGAGTCATGACAAAGCCATGTCACCACCAACTGGCAAAAAAAAAAAAAAATGTGGCCATCAAGGCAGAAACTTCAAATGCCTCTCTCAGCCCCACTCAAGACCAGAAAGAATTAGCCGCCCCACACTGCTTGTATGTGAACATGTTTCATTTTATCGGTGAACACCTGACATTCTCCTTGAAAAGAAGACATCTATTGTGTCTAAAAACAGTGACTTAACTACAGGTTACGCTGAGACCTCTGTTACACATGCAGCTCACACACCACTGGAAGGAATCGGAGAACGAGTCTTAGAATCAAAGCAGAGAGCTACCAAAACCAATCTAAGAAAGTGGTCCATTATTTTAATGTAACAATTAATAGCTTGGTTAAAAAGTGAAAAATCCAGAGCAAGTGCTAAATGGGAAGGAATGCTGGGCAACAGGCAAAACCTGCTGACCGTTGTGCGCAGACCAAAACATAAGATCTCTTGTACTATAAGCAAGCAAACAAAATGATTTAAGCAGGTTTTTTTTCTTAAAATGTTTAAATTTCCACATTACCATATTCAGTAGAGATCATTGTTTTATTGCGTGTTTTCTCTACTTTAAGGAAAAAAATCCTCTACTAAAATGTATGTATCTACCAAATTGTTTTACAAGGTATTAGGCCGAACCATAAGAAGTTGCAATCTTTATAGGTCATAAATTGTACAAAAATATCAGCAACTTGTGTTAATAACACTAACACTTTGGGACAGTCCATGGTTCAGAAGACATGTTGTTGAAGCTGAAGAGTAAAAAGAATTTTGGAGTAAAAACAGAAGTAAAATATTAAGAAAATATGCACATTCCAGAAGAGAATTAGAAAATGGAAGATCAAGGACTATAAATATTGTATAAAGGTATTTGCTTTAATTATGTTCCTAAAACTTTATTAAATCTGCTTTGAGCAAGATTTACCCTGAAATATTCTCAAGGGACTGTGAGTTCAGAAACCAAAAAGAAACCAGAGGTTCACAGAGGACACCAGTAATTTGTCAGGCACTTTGCGAAGTGAGAAAGAGAATTGAAAACTGAATGGGACTGATTAGATGAGAAGAGAAAGAAAAGCAAGAACAGATTCCCAGGGAAGACTGTGCCGTGCCCTGAGGTGTACCAGTCACGCACTTAAAACCCTTTAACATCAAAACCCTGTTTAACACATGCTAACGCCCAGCTGGATATGATTTTCAATTCTCCTCTTAATTTTTCTCAGGTGCTGAACGTATAAGGACCCAAGTACACGGAGCTCGTGTCATAGTTGAAGCCGTCTAACTCTGTGCCATACCCTAGAGGTATATATTGCAACAGTGAGTTATAAAGCAAACTACCTTATTTTAATTGGGGGCAGCAGGTAGCATACCATGTTGAAGGAAAAGGTTTGAACTGATCCTTGGACTTAGGATCAGTTAAAACTGCTTCACGAACTAGCTGTGACACCCCACAAGGTCATTTCCTTTCTCTAGATTTCTTCAGCAATAAAGGGGGAGCGTGGACCTACTCCAAGGCGACGTTTCTGTGCTATTTTCCTGAGATTAGAATAATGCAAAAAAAACTGACAATTTCTATTCTAATAGTTTTGTTCTTAGGTGACTCCTTAGTGAAGAGCTAGAAAAAATAAAGAGTAAAATACAGGAACCTTCAATTAATATAAAGAAGTTTCAGAAGCAGCAGAGTCAGGGCAGGGGCAAAGGGGAGGGGGAAGAAGAAGGATGAATCTGTCTTCTAATTACTTTTTAGCAAACCTGCCTCAGGGAGCTGTGGAAATGGAACATCATTGAAAGAGTTTATTTCTTCTTGCTGGGTGACTGAAATTCAGCCTTGTTTTTCTTTTCTTTTTAATCCTCCTGCTGTTTTTCTGTTTGTTCAGGACTGAGCATTTGACACATATTTCAACTAAAAAAATACCATTAATAAACTACAGGATAAAGTTTCGTGTCTAGAATTTTGTTATAAATTCCCTCTCTCTCTCTCCCCACCCTGCCCTTCTCCCTCTCTGCCTATCTGAGGAACTTCAAGGCATGTGTTGTCAATCACTCTACTGGTATTTCATTAATGTTTACAATTCTGACTTATTAAATCTAAACGACATCCTTACTGATGACAGTTAATATGTGGGGCAACGCGCTGTGAGTAGAGTGAAAGGTCCTAAAAGACAGAGATTAATGTTCATTCATGTTTTTCAGGGTAACATTTTCTTTCTGGAAGAATATCCTTCAGGAGCAAAACAATGCCATTGTTAGCTGTTTGTTTGTTTCGTGTGCAGCTAGTGGATAATGTTTTTTAAAATATGTATTTTATCAATTATAGCTGACATACAATATCATGTTAGTTTCAGGTGTATAAATCTAATGATTTGATGTTTGTATAACTGACAAAGTGATCACCCTGATAAATCTAGTACCTCTATGACACCATCCGTAGTTATTACAATATTATTGACTATATGCCTTACGTTTTGATTAGAAATACTAAGTGGACCATAAAATGATTGTTTCATCTTTATTGTACAAGTGGAGAAACCGAAACATTGAGGGTATGGGCTTTGCCAAAGGCGCCATAAGTAGTAAGTAACATAGTCACACCTCTAACTTCGGGTCCTGAGACAACCCCACTGCACAAATTAAATGATACTCACTTTTGAAAGCTCCATTATCCGCCTGCCACCCTAGATTTGCGGTTTGACCTGAGCCCTCATAACCATCTCACCCGTACTCTTGTTTTGCTTTCCAATAACTGGGGGATATTCACCTTCCGCAGCTGAGAGTGGCAAGTTAAAGCAAAAGTGTTCACCACTCTAAGACTGTATCAGAGTCAAACAGGAGAGGCCAGGGAGGATAGATTTAAGATTAATTGAACCCACCCATTTTCTTAAGGATTCTTTCTACGGAAACTTCTCCACTGTCCCTCTGAAGATTAGAATATTGAGACATATGAGTGTCTGTTGTTTAAAAGACCTGGTAGCACTAATCCAGCCTCATTTTCACTAGTGTGTTTATAGTCCCTTATTCACTATTCCAAATTAAGAAAAAGCCCCATGTAACAAAAAGTTATTTTTAGTCACTAAAACTCATTTGGTAACAAAAGCTGATGTGGACTGATATGTTTATTTATAGTCTGTATTTGTCCTAGTGAGTGTAAATATTCAGCAAATACTGATGCATCTGTTTATAGGGTGTGGCTCCAGACCCTGCTGGGGCACAATATAATGGCATAGACATTATATTTCTAAAATTCACAAATCCCCAATTACAAGACATAGCTGGCAGTTTTGGACTTTGAATAAGAAATTGTGAACCTGTATAAGAAAACTGATGCTTCCAGAGCCTTGAAAAAATTCAAAACGTGATTAGTGGCACTCAAGTGAGACTATTTAGGGCCTGACAGCAGACAAGAGTCTGCTACCGGGACAGTATCCCTTATGTATGCAGAGCACGTGTTTCTGCATCATAGCACAAGAAGTCAGTCGACTTTCTCAGAGGACAACTCAGGGAAATTATTTTCAAGAACCGAAGCCCCATAGCTGAGATGCAGAAGTGATTCTTGTGCTTGGAACATATGTTTATTAAAAACACATGAATTGATGGGACTCAGAAAATGCAGCAGAGTTAACAATTACGCTAGTGAACATTTCCAAATTGATGTTCCATGGAAAACTGTTGAAATGGAAAAGAAAGCTGTGACCAATGATGTCTGAGAAGCCAAAATACTCTCTCCTGCTCTTGGAAATTGACAGTGCACATTAGCCTACTAAATGCTCTGGAAAATCCTGCCAAAACAATAACACAAACAATATTGTTGGCTCGTTTGACCATAAAACTCATCCTTTTTAATAATACCTCATGACATCTTAAGGTACATTAGCAATTCCATGAAATAAACTCTGAGAAAGTGACTTGCTGCCTATGGAACACTGTGGGCAGTTCTGGGATCTCTGATATTTCCAAACTGTGTGACAGACCGAGAGGCAACTAGGAAACCAGAAAATGTTATAGGTACTTGCGTGGGGACATTAGTTTGGAAAACATAAGATTTGGAATCTTTTGCTCCATTAATGATTACTGTCTTCAAATGTTTCCATTGATATTATAAGAGCTTCCTCCTTTAGCTAGAAGGGTAGAAAAAGATCCTTTAGGGAAAATGTCCTGGTTGTCTTATTTTAGCTGAATGTATTTTTTCAAAATTATGCTTAAATATACAACATAAAATGTATCATCTTAACCATTTTTAAATGTACAGATCAGTAACATTAAGTATATTCACATCATTGTGCAACCATCCTCCAACATTGATCTTCAGAATATTTTCATTATCCCAAACTGAAACTCTGAACCCCTTAAATAATAACCCTCCATTTCCTCCTCCCCCCAGCCCCTAATAATCTTCATTCTACTTTTTTTCTCTTTGAATTTTACTACTCTAGGATACCTCATGTGATTGAAATCACGTAATACTTGTCCTCTTGTGACTGGCTTATTTTACTTGGCATAAGGTCCCTAATGTTCCCTTATGTTGTAGCCTGTGTCATAATTCCATTTCTTTTGAAGACTGAATGATATTCCACTGTATTTAGAGACCATGTTTTGTTGATCCATTCATCCATCAATTGACACTATGGTTGCTTCCACCTTTTGGCTACTGTGGATAACGCTACTATGAACATAGGTGTACAAATATCACCTGGACCTCCTACTTTCCACTCTTTATATGCTGAAGCAGAATCACAGAGCACTATGGTAATTCTATGTTTATTTTTTTTAAGAAACCATCATACTGTTTTTCAAAGTAGTTGTGTCAATTTACATTCCTATCAAGAGAACACTAGGATTCTAACTTTTCTAACTTCTCACTAACACTTATTTTTGGTGTTTTTTTTAATAGTAGCCATCCTAATGAGTGTGAAGTTATCTCACTGTGATTTTGATTTGCATTTCCTAATGATTAGTGGTGTTGGACATCTTTTCATGTACTTACAGGCCATTTATGTATCTTTTTTGGAAAAATATCTATTTAAGTCCTTTGTGCTTTTTCAGTCAGATTATTTAGAGTTTTCTTGTAGTTGTTGTGAAATTATAAACCAAATATAATTCTTAAAAATCATTAGTTTTCCCTAAAGGTGGAATTCAGTGTCTCTGAAATGGTAAACTCTTAAGGCTTGAGGTTAGTAAACAGTAACTAAAATTATGGGAATGCAGACTGGTGCATCCGCTGTGGAAAACGGTCTGGAATTTCCTCAGAAAACTAAAAGTGGAACTGCCTTTTGACCCAGCAATTCCACTGCTGGGATTATACCCTAAAAATCCAGAAACACCAATTCAAAAGAACCTATGCACCCCAATGTTCATAGCAGCACCATTCACAATAGCCAAGTGCTGGAAGCAACCTAGTTGCCCATCACCAAATGAGTGGATCAAGAAACTGTGGTACATTTACACAATGGAATACTATGCAGCAGAAAGAAAGAAGGAGCTCATACCATTCACGACAGCATGGATGGATCTGCAGAGCATTATGCTAAGTGAAATAAGGTAGGCGGTGAAAGACAAATACCATATGATCTCACCTATAAGTGGAGACTAATCAACAGAACAAACAAGCAAGTAAAATGTAACCAGAAACATTGAAGTGAAGAACAAACTGACAGTGAACAGAGGAGTGGGGAGGGGAAGACAGGGGGAAACAGGGGAAGGGTGGTCAAGGAACATATATGGGGGACTCATGGACAAAGCCAAGGCAGGGGTGGAATCGAGGGTGGGGGGAAGGGATGGGAGGGGTGGGGAGAATGGTGGGGGGTAGAAATGGACAAAACTGTACTTGAACAACAATCAAAAATAATAAGAAGGAAAGAAAGAAAGAAAGAAAAGAAAAAATAAAATTATAGCTCTTTATTAATTTATTTGATTTCCTATATTTAAAAATATTTTTGTTCCATATTAAAGATGCCTGTTTAAATGAATGTATTTGTTGACAGTTCCACAGAAACTTCATTAAATTGGAATTTTAATAATTCATTTCATAAACGTTTATTGAGTGCCTGTTATGTGTCAGGCTTATTCTGGGCCCCGGGGATATAGCGTTGGATGAAGCAGTCCTTGGAACTGAGCAACTTACACTGTGATGTGTGAGATGATAGAAAAGGCAAAGAATTTTATTTTTGAATCATAGTATCTGTAGAAACAGAATTTCAGGTAAGTGGGACGAGAAAGCAAAGGGTCTTGAGGTGGGAGTCTTCAATAAACAATGACGGGAAATATGGCTGAAAGTAACAAGTACAAGCGATCCTATTTCTCTTAGCAATATTTTTTCTGATATATCTCTTCAGGGAAGGAAAACAAAAGAAGCAAAGAATACAAAACAAAACAAAAATCAAAGAATAAAATTTTACCATTTGTGACAACAGGGATGAACCTGGAGGATATTGTGCTAAGTCAAATAAGCCAGTCAGAGAAAGGTAAATGCTATATGATTTCATTTACATGTGGAATCTAAAGAACAAAGTAAATGAACAAATAAAATTGAGATAGCCTCATAGATAGAGAGAACAGACTGATGGTCGCCAGAGGGGAAGAGGGTTGAGGGACTGGGTGAGAAAGGTGAAGGGATTCAGAAGTACAGGCTGGTAGTCACAGAGTAGTCACAGAGATGGAAGTATAGCACAGGGAATATAATCAATAATAATATTTTAATAATTATGTAGGGTGCCAGGTACTGGAAAAATTGAGGGGAACCCTTTGTGAAGTGTATCATTTTATGACCACTGTACTGTACCCCCGAAACTAATACAAAATAATACTGAATTTAAACTGTAATAAAAGAAAGGAAAGATAAAGGAGAGAGCAGTCATGCTGGGGGATATAATCTAAGTAGGCAGAGCATATAATGCTAAAGAAGGAATCTTGGATTCGATGCTAAAGATGAAGGAAAACCAGTGGAGTACTTTGAGCAGTGGAAATCCAGGACCATGTTTATATTTTTAAAATGTCACTCTGTCTACTGGGCAGAGGATATCCCTAACAGGGGAAGGTGGAATTAACAGTGAGGCATAACTGTAGTGAGAACTAACAGTGGGTTGGTCTTGGTCAATAGCTGTAGGGGAAATGAAAAGTCATAACCGAGATATACTTTGAGGTAGAGCCAATGGATTTGCTGAAGAATTGAATAAAAAGGTAAAAGTCAACAAATGTAAGGTGATTTGAGCAACTGAGTGATTGGTGGTGTCATTTAGTGATATAAGGTAAGGGTAGCAGCATATTTGGGTGGGGAAGAAATTCATAATCTACTATTAGAATTTTAAGTTCGATGGAGAAATGACATATCAATAGAAGACTGCAAAGCAGGCGGCAAGCAGAACATCGGGCTGCCTTAGCAGGGGGGAGGAAGAGAGAGCTTCCTCTCACGTTGATGGGAGACTGATTTACTCCGTCTGAGGAAGGATCAGGAATCCGAGATGACACAATACCTCTGACAACGGTGGTGGAAATAATACTGAAAGTAGGATGATTAATTAAGGTTTTTATGGGAATAGATTCCCGAATCCCTGAATTTCCATCCGTTCTACTCAGCTGGGCATTTGCCCACCCTTTCTTCCCAAAAGAATAAAGACTTGTTTCCTGGATGTGCCAAAGCAAAGACGTGCTAGAGTTAGAGACATAAGATTCAGCAGAGTGTGAGAGTACTACACTGGAAACAAGGACATTAAGTTAAGCCACGTTATATGGTAAGATCTCTTTCTCTGTGTGTTCCTCCCCCAACTTGCTTTTAAAGAGGTAATCGAATTTATTCTTCCTCTACAAAAAAGCAGAAATTCCTTTTTGGGAAACTACCAAAACCCCTAGAAAAGATTCGTATACATGGGAAATCTCAAAAAATGACCAATTCAATAACCCTATAGTGAAGCCCTCCAGTCCACACGCCCCTGTCAAACACACAGAGATTCCAGTTTTAAGTGCATTATTTTCAGATATGGACAGAACACCAAGGAACATTATATATATTAGAGGAAATTCTTTAATATGAAAAACATATCCAAACAAAAACAATGCAGAGAGCTGAAGAAAACAAAAAATAGTATCTATAATTGAGATCCTAAGACAGATAATTATTAAATCAATGGACCAAAATGTATATAAAATGAACATATAGAAAGGTTTGTTTTTTTAAAAAAAAGAGCTTTGGGTTACTAAAAGTATCTATATATTAGCCCAACCTAATAACAGTCAAAGTTAAGACTGGAAATTGAGTCTCCTGACTCCCAGCTCAGGAACTAGATGTCCTTAAATTGTGTTGGAGACTAAGCTTTCGTTCATTTAGTTATTCAGAATGTACTCATTGAGCTTTTGCTAATGTTCCTGACTCTGTTCTAGACACTAAGGGAATAAAGCCAACAAAAATTCCTACTTTCATGGAGGTTACTTTTCAGATAACCTCAAGGTTTCTATGCTTCTAAGCTTTTTCACTGTGGTACTTTTCAGGGGTGGCACTTCCCCAATTTGCAGAAAGAAAAGCAAAATAACTTCCAGAGCTATGGAAGCAGAAGAATCGAAGAAATATTACTTTGTTTTCTGGATGCAGAGATACTACTGCTTCCTGAATCTGCCCTCTGCAGGTCTGTATTGGTGAACCATCTGCAATTCAGGAGAATGGGGGCTACACACAGAAACTACTGGGTGCAGCAGGTACGCCCTACTCCCCTCCGGTGCACACATCATGTTTATGCTGGTCTCAGGGCTTTCGTTCAGGCTTCCCCCAGCTCCCTTTCTCTTTTGCATTTAAATCCCACCCAGTCTTCAGGACTTCGTCCACATCACACCTTCTTGGCAAAACCCAACCCAAACTGAAGCCTCACTGATGACCAACTCTTTCCCAAAACTCAACAACAGCACAAATCGCTTTACTGACCTGAGTCTATTATGTGCAGGATTTTCTTACCAAATGACACCGAAATTTCCTGAATGAAAACCTGTGCTCGTATCTTGTGCTTCATTAGAATCCACCACCACCTGGAAGTGTGTGGCGCATATGGGAGATCACTAAACGGCCCTGAATGAATGAGTGATTGATTGCTCTTGTTTCCAGACATTTTCCATCGGATGCTCCCCTAGAAGGGATTAAAGTGCCTCCCTGTGGAAGGGACACTCCCCACCACATTGGCAGTGCAGAACCCGCGCCCCCGCCCCACCAATGCCGTTGGCCGTGATTTGGTTCTTCTGAGGGAAACATCAAAGGGAAGGCAAGACAGGCCTGGCACACAGAAGCCAGCCTCTCACTTGCCCCTGATGCCTCAGACAGCAAAGTGCCAGAATGAATCTCTCTCCTTGCTGTAAGGTTAATGTGGCCACTTACAGAGAGAAGGAGGAGATTAGGTATGTTGAAAGGGGAAGGTTTTAATGCTTTGCTTTTGATCCCGTCTGGCACTCCCCAGAACCGCCATGTGCCCCACACCTGATAAACACTGTTTTATAAACGGCACAGAAGAGAACTTAAAGCCATAAATCTATCCCCACCCCCCTCACTTTTTTATGGATCTAAAAGATAATTAAAACCATGCCCTTGTTTTGCAAATGGAACCTCATCACTCTGGCAGGCCCGATTTCAAATGAACTTGAGGGCAGCATCAGTGCAAAGGGCAACCCTAGGTTGATGCGGTCCAGACCGTCACACAGCCTTGTGTGTCTCCCGGGCCTTGGGTGTCTCAGGGTGTGTGCACACCACCCAGGGTTGCTGCGATGACCAAGGGCCTCTACCCAGCCCTGCTTGGTCTTTGAACTTGGTTTACGCACAGTCCTAATAAGGGCCACTTTGAGACCTAGGGTTTTTTCAGAGAAACAAGGCAAAACTTTCTTCTTTGGTCACAGACTACCAGACCCCCGCCAAATTCAACCACTTCTTTTGGGTTTTCACAGACACCAGGGGACCGAGAGAAGAAATATGAATGGATTAGGGCTTCCAAAGAAACAATTCAAAATATTATGTAGCCATTAATTAAACCACTATAAAGGCTATATACTATCAAGGAAATATTTATGCTACAGCTCTAAGTAGAAAACACATAATCTAAAATGTTTCTACATCATGACAGTAAAAATAAATTATTTTTATAAGTATTGTCAGTTATCCAATGAATGTGTGCACACGGTCAAAATAAGAAATAATAACAAAAAGGGTTTACACGTGAAAGACCTCTCTCCCCATCCCTCCTCCCACTCATTTCTTCCCCAGAGCAAACCTTTTAACTTTTCTGGCTGTTTTTTTTCCTTGGAGTTAGTGCCATATCTCTAGATACTATGTTTTTGCTGTGACTTATTATTATTTATAACTTTGGAATTCCAGCTATGGTAAATCAGCATCTAGCTCATACCACCTTACTCTGTCTTCCCCTGCATCCAATATCTTAGTAAATCAAAATTTTTATGTCCTTTAGCCTTTATCGTTTTTACAGTTACTTCTTCGTCTTTTATTTCTTGTTCCACCAACTAAAGAGAGCAACTTTTGATTTCTTATCTCACCACTGTGTCAGATAAGAATCTTAGCATCCCTGTGTTAATTACTTCAGTTCTCAGCTCTTCTCCCTCTGCCTTCCGCTTCCCAGTTTCTCCTACCTACATCTCTTTTATAATGACAGAACTGATTGCAGTTATCTTTAGTCTATAACCCATTTTCACTGATGGGTTGATTTTAGAAGCTGAAAGTCGACCAACAATTTTTCTGCTTTTATGGCCATGCCAGTGTTGAAGACACCAGAATTAAGTAGTATTTTCATGATTCTAGTTCTTTCTTATGATTTCCAGAATTTCAAATGCCTATTTTTTAACATTTTGCCTTTATTATAATTTAAAATTTTAAATAAAAAATCACATTCTCTTTTGATATAGATTTTTCCTCTCTAGGTCCCTCTGTCGTTCTGATCCAGACTAGGCCTGTGCTCACTAGGCCTTGTGCTTTGTGTTGCCTGGGATTCCTTTTGTCTCCTTTCCTGGGTCAGTTCCACCATGTCTACGACCTGTTTCCCTATTGGCTTAAACTCCGGTTTGCTGCTGCATTGTAGCATTCACATAGTTCTCCTCCTTTCCAACAAAATCTTATTTTCTTCCAGTATCCCACCCTCCTCTTAATGATTCTGTACTTTGCTAAGTCAATTATGTTAATACTTTTCACCTTGCTGATGATTGGTTTAAGAGCGGTCATATAATCATTTCCAGACAACAAAACACAAGAGAAAGCTTGCTGAGAGATTTTTGGTGAAATCTTTAATTTAAAAGAAAAAGATTCACAAAAAATAGAATGCCCTTTCTTTCCCTCTCTATTATCATATCTGTAAGTAACATCTAATTGCAGAAATCAGCCTCTAACAAGGAGCTGACGCAGCTCACCAAGAATGACAGAATAGAAAAATGGGAAGAATTTAGAACTTTTGTGATATAACTGAGTCAACCATTCACTTCTAAATTTCATGTTATTTGAGATGTTGTCTTTCTTCTGTGTAAGCCAGTTAAATTGGAGTTTTCTTTTCTTGCACTAAAAGGTACCCAATTGCAGTGAGACATCTCTTCAAGAAGGTTTCTAAAATGAGTTATGTGAAGTAAATTTTCTGATTCATTGCAAGAGAAAAATTGTCTTTATTTTACCAGAACAATATAGTGATAGTTTGATTAGGTATAGAATCTTAGGTTGAAAACTCATTTGCCTTAAGAAATATAACACTATGAATGCTATTGTTCTAATGTCTTCTAGTTTGTTTCTTTGTAAGGTAACCAATTCTCTCTTCTCTCTCTCTCTTTCTTTTTTAAAAAATCTTTTTAAATTTTTAAAATTTATTTTTAGAGAGAAGGGAAGGAAGGGGAAAAGGGAGGGAGAGAAACATAGATGTGTTAGGGAAGCATTGATTGGTTGCCTCTCACATGCCCACAATTCGGGGTTCTGGTTCGCAACCCAGGCACGTACCCTGAAAGAGACTGAACCACCGACCTTTAAGTTTGTAGGCCAGTGCTCAGTCCACTGAGCCACACCAGCCAGGTCTGTCTCTCAGCTTTTAGAATCTTTTTCATTTTATTATTCTGTGATTTCACAATGATATGTCTAAGTATAACCTTTTTTCATTCATTGTGCTTGATGTTCAACTGTCATAACAGAGATGTTTCCTTTAGCCCTAGAAAGTTAATTAATTCTTTACACATTTTCCCTTTGTGATACAGTTCTCTCTTTCTGGAAACCTGGTAATCAGATATTTGACTCCCTAGATATAGCAGCCATTTCTCTAACTCTTTTCCATATTTTCCATATGTTTGCACTTTATTACATGCTTTTAGAGATTTCTTAGACGTTATTTTCCAACCTTTTTTAAATACCTTATATAAAATAAACTTTTTCAATAATCAGAGTTCCTTATTTTTATTGTTTTCCTTATTCATAGCACCTATCTTTGTATTTTATTCTTTTGAATGTTTGTTCATTCATATTTAATGAAAAAGCAATAAAAACCCGAATATTCTGAATATTGTTGACCTTTGCTATTAGGTAATCAAGGATAAGCTGGGCATTATACTGGGAGTCTTCTAAATGAAAGGGAGTTGGAGTCATTTCTTTAGGGCTACGTTTCTCAAGCAGGAATGATTTCACCTTCCAGGGAACATGTAGCAATATCTGGAGACATTTTTGTTTATCAAAACTAAAGAAAGAGCTTTCCAGTCAAGATGTCAAGCATAGGTAAATGCAGTACTCATCACATCAAAATTACAACTAAACTATAGAACCACCATCATTGAGAACCACCTGAAATCTAGCTGAACAGAAGTCCTACAGCTAAGGGTATAAAGAAGAAACCATGTGGAGACTGGTAGGAGGGGCAGGGATGCAGAATGTGCAGGTCCTACACCCACATGTGGCAGATAAAAAATTGGGAGAGATATCTCAACTCTTCCCTGAAGAGTAAAGGGTACAAGCCCCACGCCAGGCTTTCCAGCCCAGGGTTGCCATACCAGGAAGAGAAGTCCCCATAACTTCTGACTGTAAACCGTGGGTCTAAGGCTGACTGAGGCCAAGGCCACTGGAGTCCTACAAATTCCTCTTAAAGGGCCCATGCATGGCCTTACTCAGACTCACTCTCTCTAAATTTCAGTGATGGGGCAGCAACTCAAAAGGCAACAGGGACATATAGGGAGGAACTGAACTGTCTGGCATCAGGGTGAGAGCTGGAAGGGAAGCTTTCTTCCATACAGAAGTGCTGGCAAAGGCCATTGTTCCTTTGCTGAGCCCATTCTCCACAGAGCTGCCAGACAGGCACCATATCTGAATCTTCGACAACCTGCCTATCATTGTTTACTCTTCCCCAATGATTCCCTGAGGCCCTGTCCCACACAACTTTCAAGCCCACCCAAGCTGTTTCTAGTGGCTTTTCCATGCAAATGGCCTGTCTTTGCTCATACTTCAGGCTTTCCTAAAATCTTTCACACAAGCAGCTTCTGGCTTCAGCATATCCTATACTTCTTGCTAAGTATATCCTATACTTCTAGGCCCAGCACTAGTAGCCTCTCCTGGGCACCTCCAAGGCTGACACAAGTAGGAGCCATCTGTAGATTACTTTGTAGCTCATGCCAGGTGGTCTCTGGCAAGACACAAGTGGCAGCTGACCATGTCCTGCACCTCCTGGGAAGCCCCAGAGCCAGCAAGCCTGGTGGACAGCTTCATACCATATCAAAGCACCACCCACCCTCCTCCACAAGAGACACAATGAGGGGGCAGACTCAGTGGGCTTGGCATCCTTGCTGAAGTCAGTCCTTCTTGATGGCGTGGGTCCCTGCACAGCTGATCCTCCATAGTGGTCACAGCCAGTCCTCTCAGTCAGTCAACCTGGAGGTAAATCCCTCCCCTTGATGTACCAACAGTAAACGAGGCGAAACTATGAGAGTGTATAAACAGCCTACACAGGGAGGAGAGTCACACCTGGAGTGTTCAGCTCAGGTAAACGAGGAGGCTGTGCCACTGAACCCTACGGGACACCTACTACATAAGGTCATTCTACCAAGACTGGGAGACATAGCAGTTCTACCTAACAGATAGAAACAAACTCAGGGAAGCAGCCAAAATGAAGAGACAAAGAAACATGTCCCAAATGAAAGAACAGAGCAAAACTCCAATAAAATAACCAAACAAAATTGAGAAAAGCAATCTACTAGATGCAGATTTCAAAACACTGCTTATAAGGATGCTTGATAAACTTAGGATAGATGAACTTAATGAAAATTTCAACATCATAATAAAGGACACAGAAACCTTAAAAAAGAAGCATCAGATATGAAGAATATACTAACTGAAATGAAGAATAATTTACAGAAAATCAACACTAGAATAGGTGAAGTTCAGAATCAGATCAGCAATTTGAAATACAAGAATGCAAAAACACCCAATCTGAACAGCAAAAAGAAAAAAGAATTTAAAAAATGAAGATAGTGTAAGGAACCTTGGGACAACTTCAAGTGTGCCAACATTTGCATCATGGGGGTGCTGGAAGGAAAAGAGAGAGACAGTAATAAATTGAAAACCTATCTGAAAAAAAAAATGACAGAAAACTTCCCTATCTTGGTAAAAGAAATAGACATACAAGTCCAGGAAGTACTGAGGATCCCAAACAAGATAAACCCAAAAAGGCCCACACCAGGACACATCATAATTAAACTACCAGTTTAAAGAAAAAGAGAGGATCTTAAAAGCAGCAAGAGAAAGCAGTTAGTTACCTACAAGGGAGCTCCTGTAAGACTGTCAGCTGATTTCTCCACAGAAACTTGGCCAGCTACAAAAGATTAGCAAGAAGTACTCAAAGTGATGAAAAGCTAGGACTTACAACCAAAATTACACTACTCAGCAAAGCTATCCTTTAAAATCAAAAGACATGTAAAGAACTTACCAGATAAGAAAAAGCTAAGGGAGTTCATCACTACCAAACCAATATTACATAAAATGTTAAAGCACCTCCCTTAAGAAGAAGACAAAAGATTAAAATATAAACAATAGCATGACAATAAATACATATTTATCAAAAATTGAATCCAAAAAAACAAAATAAATGAATAAGCAGAATAAAAAAGACATATGCAGAGAACATTTTGATAGTTGCCAGAGAGGAGAGAGGTTGGGGGGATGCGTAAAAAGGGTGAAGGGATTACAAAGTACAAACTGGTACAGGATAGTCATGGTGATGTAAAGTATGGTATAAGGAATATTCTCAATAATATTGCAAAAACTATGTACGGTATCAGGTGGATATGAGATTTATCAGGTGGATATTTAGTAAGTTATATAATGTCTAATCATTAGAAACCAATATAATATTGTATGTCAACTATAATTGAAAAATAAAATGTAATTTTTAAAAAGTGAAGGGGAAAGGATGCCACCGGCATTGAATGGATGAGGCCAGGGATACTGCTAAACAGCCTACAATGCACAGAAGAGCACTGCACAATGAAGACTCGCCCGGCCCAAATGACAAAAGTGCCAGGTGGGCCATTAACTTTCTTTAGAAAGGAAGGCTTTTGCCAGCACCCCCCTACCATTTACCCGTTTGTTCTCTTAGAGAGGTCATCATCTGGTTTCTTCAGGCTGCATTCATTTGGGAAAAGGAAAAGCTGTTCTACATACAAATTATAAATTAACTTCTTTTCGTTCAGGCCTATTTCATTCTCAGCCACCACATTTGCAACATGTGAAACCCTCTGTGATACAAATGGGCTGATGACTACATCCATCCTCTTGCATCATCATCTACAACACATTCAGCTGGGTCTCCCTCCCCTTACTTCATCAGTTACCTCATTGACATGTGCTTTCCATCTTCCAGAAACTTGTCAAAATCTGTGATAACCCATCCATATTTGAACAGAAGGCTTCTCCTACATGATTCATTTATTTTTAATATTTATTTAACATTGACAATGTTAACGTCATAGCTTTCAGGCTATGCATGAGGTATAAAACAATGTAGAAATTATAGCCTGTTTTAAGGTCTTTGCCTGGTGGATGACACAAGAAAAGGCTAAACAATATAATGCCATGTAAAGAATGTGGAGTTTCAAACCAAAGCCTTTGGGTTTCAGTCCTATCTCCATATACTGGCTGGGTGACCTTTGGCTATGCATTTCAAACTACATGAGCTTCAATGTTCTCAAAAACAGAGTGAAGGTAATAATAATATTAGCTTTCTTAAAGGATCACTGTGAAGATTGCATGAGAAAATTCACTCAAAAACACTTTATAAAAGTTAGTGGATAAGATTATACCAATTCATTTTGTGATCTCCATTTAGGTTACCCAGGATCTTGACTGTAACCAATATTTAGTTTATTTGTCTAGGTTTTTATCTTTACACTAAAGAGTTTCCTTTAATGAAAGACATCATGGAACAGCTTAGTCTAGATTCTTTGCATGGACCCAGCTCTCCATTACTCACCGACCACTTCAATATTTCACGTGGTTCTCTGACTTGAGCTGGGGGATCTAATCATCGTTTTGTAGAGAGCTTTTACTAATTGCCTACAAATGTACTGGTCATTGCTCTCAACAACTCCACCCCCCGCCCCAAGAAATATAGGCTGGAGCAATGTTATTAAATCATCTTTCCTATTTATTGCTTGATCTACACTATGAGGCTCATACATTAAAACACACATACACACACACACACTGATGTTCTCTTCCAGTTAATATCTCAGTAACGTTGAACAAAGTCACTTAGATTTTCTCTTTCTCAGTTGTCTCATCTTCAAATAAAATAAGGGTAATACCTTTTAAGAATTTGTCAGAGTTAAATGAAATAATAATGATAAATGCGCTTTGGAAGCTGTATGGTGTGTGCTAAAAATCCATAAAAGTTCTGACTTTCACTTGGCTGAGTCATTCATAAGTGAATACACACATAAATCCCATCTTATTGTGGGGTGAATTGTGTCCTGTCAAATTGCCTATGTTGAAGTCTTAAACTCCAGTATTTTAGAATATAATTATATTTGGAAATGAGGTCTTTAAAGAGGTGATTAAGTTAAAATGAGGCCAGTAGGATGGGTCCTAATCCAATCTTACAGGTGTCCTTATAACAAGAGAAAATTTGGACAACCAGAGAGACACCAGGGGCATTGATGCTCAGAGGGATGACCCTGTAGGGACACAAGAGAAGGTGGCCATCTATAAGTCCAGGAGAAAGGCATGGACCAGGTCCATTCGCCTTGGCCATTAGAGGAAACCAACCTTAGCTGCACGTTGATCAGAGACATCCAGCCTCCAGAACTGTGACAAAATAAACACCTGTAGTTTAAGCCACCCAGCCTGGCAGCCCCAGCAAACTAATACATAAACAAAATTGGCTCCTATTTTCCCCTTTGTTTTTCACGTCCATTAGTACAGTTTAGGATTGTTGGTGCAGAAACCCAAAAAAAGAAAGAATGTGCTGTTTTTGAAATTTAGAATAGTATTCCTGAATCCACCCATATAGCCTTGAACACAAAGTGTAATGAGAGAATTTTTTCTGAATTCTTTAAGCTCTTTTTGATCTATCAGTGTTTGAGCAACTTAAATAGGCAAGGGTGCAAAGAACTCAATAGGTGTGATGATGTAAGGGGAGTTTGGAAGAGAAAGGAAAGCAAAGTAGAAGGTCTTTAATTTCTGGTTTCACAGAGGAGAAAGGAAGAAGTGGGACAGAAAAGTTACTGTCTGTGTCCTCATTTCCACTCTTCACCATGGGTGAGGAACCTTGAGCAGCAGATTGGGCATGATGGAAACATCTGGATGGGCAAGATGGATCCAAAAATACAAGGGCTAGTGGCCCACCTTATTGTCTGGGAGGCTGCAAATTGGCAATGGCTCTCAGACTTGGCTGCACTTCAGGGTTCTCTTTGCATGCCCAGACCACTTACAATATAGTATCTGGACCTAGGACCCAGGAATCAGCATTAGAAAAAGCTTTCCAGATGATTCCAATGTGTAGCCAAGGTCAAAACTACTGCTCTTTAAGAAGACTGGCCATCAGCTCAGTGTCACTTCTGAGCTGGCTTGAGATAGAAAGATCACACAGTACTAAGAGGCAGTTGACTAGAAAGGTGGGCTTTGAGGTTATGTTTCTGGCTCACCCCAGGGTGTTTGTATGGAAGACAAAAAGGCCTGCAGGCCCTCGGGTCCCAGAGATGGAGCTGCGAGGAAGTAGGAGAACACGGGCTCTCTATCCCATTACCAGTGGCGACTTCACACAGGCCAGATGGCCAGGGCCAAGGACGTTACCAAGGGGAGCTGGAGCAAAGGCCCGAGAGACAGAAAAGACCCAGTCCTGTCTCGGTGGCATCAGCCCTGCCTCAGTGGCATCAATCTAACTTGATGACCACCCTGAGCTGTCAAACCAGCCTCTTCACTAAACAGAATAGCAACATTGAGCCTGGCAGGTAGCTCTGAAGCTCTCTTCCCCACTGCCAGGAGGTCACATAAGCATTCTGACATACCACCTGAGGGAGAGGCAGAAAAGGTTGAAAGGGAACCTGAAAGACCATATCCACCCAGAAGACTATTTATCCAAAAAAGACTTTAAAGCCGGACTTTTGATGCATTCTTTCCTGACAAGTGTAACACACGCACACACACACACCACTACTAAATGGACAATGATTCATGCAGAAAAATAAATTAGAAGCAGTATTTTCCTATACATCAGAACACACTGCATAAATCTGGGATTTAGCTACACAGGTGAGTGTTTATGTGAAAACTTACAATCACCGCTATTCAGTAACATATCCCTCAGCTCTTCTAACAAACAGCACCGAGCATTCAGGGCTGAATTCCTTTAGAGATCCTAAGAGACCAATGTGCTTCACTGTCACGTAAGAGTGACCATACTCCTTAGAAAAGGAGTACAATGTTCCTTAGAGAAGGATCCAGACAACTGGAAGATTCGAACTTGCTTCTCAGCCAGTAAACAGGTCTCAGTGTCTTTTGTTCTCTCTCAACTCTCATTAAAATGTCACTCTCAGGGGTGGGGGCTGGGTGGAGTATTAAACAAATAGCAATAATAATAAAATGTCACTCTTTGTCCTGCTCCCTGTGTTCCTCTGGCTGCCCCACCCTTTCCATCTCTACCCGCTACCCACCCTCTGCATCTCAAGGGATACTGGCTGAAACAGTTCCAAGCTATTGTGCACATGTTATATGCCAGAATCTCTGCTAGGTATGTTACATAATAATCTAATTTAACCACCAAGGAAGAATTAGTATCTTTATGTCACGGATGAGAGAACTGAGCCGTTGAGAGGTGAAGTGGGAGCCTCAATAGAACCACCGATATTTCTGACTGAAGACCAGCTCCCCTGCGGCCCGCACTTACTCATTCCCCTCAGTCGGGCAATGATGTATTTTCTAGGGCATGTCTGCTCTCAAAGACCCTGGGCCAGTCTCTCCATAAGCACACTTATGCTGGTCCCTGTGTCCTCAAGTTTGGTTTGGAAAAAAAAAAAGTCCCTTTGAAAGCAGCCCCAGCTCCAGGAACAGCCCCCTTATAACCCTGTTTGGTTCTTTTGTTGGTGTTGTTCAGTTTGATTTGATTTGATTATTTTTATCTCAACCTTACTTCTAGCACAAGTAAAGGCCCATTTCTGGAGGCAGAATCAATTATGCTATATTCTGGAACTCTTAAATTCCTTATATTTTATCCACCTGAATATTCTCGATAGAAGAAATAGCTATTGCCACCTTTCTACTTACTTCTTGTTTACCCCTTTATTATCTATCTCCCCAGTAGAGCGTAAAGTCCCTAAGAAAAAGATCCATTGGCCCAAAGACAATAATCAAAATGTATGTAGACAGAGAGATGATGGAGATACCTCGTATATGCAGGTCTAGCACATAACGGACATCCAATAAATGTTTCAAAGGCCAGGAAATATACTCTGCTGCTTATATTCCAAACCTCATACACAGGGCAAAATTTTCCACAGATTTTCACACTTCCTAGAGACACAATAATATTAGAGCAAAACTGTGCTGGCCAGTCCCTCCGGCCCAGCTGCAGTTCTGCACATTAGGCACACATTTCCCTCCCTCCAGCCCCTCCCTCCCACTTTATAGCCTTGTTTGGGTTTGAGCTTGCGGGTGGGAAAGTCTGAATTGTTTGGCTTTGCTGCAGAACAGAGGCCTATCTCAGGGACCCTTATTGCTCACCTGCAGTCACCCTACCCTCCTTATCTGCAGCCCCACGTTTCTGATCTCTGTGATACCAGAACCATTCTCCCAAAACACCCTGGAATGAGAAAACCAGCTTTGAAAGTGAAAAGCGATCCGAGCTTAGCACGCTTTGCCGGGGCAGCAGGGCCGGCAGCTCCAGACAGCGGGACTCACACCGAACAGAGCCTCGGACGGCTGATGGGCTCCCTCATCTCACCGCTCACCTACCTATCCTGCCGTACTCCCATTCACTGGGCACCCAGCGATTGGGTTACGAATAGGCCACATGCATCTCCGGGTTCGCACTTCGTTTTTGTTTTTTCTTCTCTTTCCA
>PVJD01009103.1:0-65991 GCA_004026545.1 Mormoops blainvillei | reverse complement strand
ACTCAAGTAAGTAATTGGTTTTTTCACTGGAGTTTTCATCTTTTGCAATTTTTATGTTCTTGAAAGTGAGTTTCTCTGGGAAGTTGGGTTCGCGAGGAAGTTTTAATGAGGCTTTTATTCCTGACGCTGTTGAATGCCAAGGGGCCCAGTCCTCCTGGTTTCCTGCCAATTAGGTGCCTCTTGTTGCTTGGGAACATCACGCTCAGGCATGACTTAGAACAAAACGGACCGACACCCCACACCTCCCCACCCCAGAAGTATGAGGTTGGCAGGGGAAAGAAGATGCCAACTGAGAAGTGGAACCCTAGCACTGGTTGGTTTGGCACAGTCTTCCTCTTAAAGGGGATAACAGGGGGCTCCGTGTTCTTTAAAGAGATTTACCTAAATTCGCCTCAATCAGAAGAAAGATGGCCCCCTAGGATTGTTTTAGATCGTTCCTGAGTTGAGGAGTCTTGTTCTCAGTGAGCTGAGACCTGACCTCGTGGAATAGCTCACAACACCCCTACGTCCTGTGAGCACCCTGTGGTCCTCACTGCCACCCACACCTCCCAGTGTCATTTAAGCCTTGCCCAGCCCTGTCCATCCCCACGTGCTGCTCTGCAGCCATTGCACTGTCAGGATCTACAAAACAAGTGATAATGTAATCAATCCTTCCAAAATAACTTGGGCATCACTTTGTCCCAGCTCTCGGCATCCCAGACAAACCTTCCCCCGCTGCAACTTTGTCATTGTCCTAATTTGGCAAGGAAGGAAGTCTCGCCCCAGAGGAGTGACGTGACCTACCCAGCATCATACAACCAGTCGAGCGACATCAGACCTTGACTCCAAGGCAACCTGACTCTCCTCTTGTTCAAGAGAAGAAAAAAATCTGTAGAAAGATTTTTTTTTCTTTCTGCTGTTCTACAGGACAGTTCATACTTAGAAAACACAAGTATAAAAGAAAGCATTCCTACACTGTCACAGAGTTAGCCATTGTTCAAGTTTTCCTGTGTTTCTCTTTGTTCTCCTGTCCATACATATATAACACTTTTTAAAAAGAGTAATCTCATGTCTTATATAGCCTTGTGTCCTGCTTTTTTCACCTAAGATTATATATTGAGCATTTTTGTCACGTCAGCAAAGTTTCTTGGAAATGTTTTAATGCTGGTGTAGTATTCCATGTAGCGCATAAAACGTGTTAATAATAACGTAGCATATTCCACTTTATGGGTTACCGGAGCACAGGCAGACCTGTTCCTTTCATTGAATGACTGCATCGTTCCTGCTTTCTTCGATATTGTACATCATGTTGGAGAGACCATCCTCGTAGATGACTTTTCTATCCCTCATTACTCCCTTACCGTGGTTTTCTCGAGTGCTAAGTATAGGGTCAGAGGTCGTAGCCACACCATGAAACTGTTCAGGTCCTAGGTTTTTGCTTCTTGTTAATGGATGCACCAGAGAAAGTACGTGGGGTGGGCACGCCTTCGGAGACATGAAGAAAGCCTCATACACTGCGCATCCCAGACAGGAAGACACCAACCCCGCGAGGTGGAAGCTGGGGACAGGGTGGCCAGCCTGCAGGCCGGTGGGGTGGGTGTGTGTTGGTGAGTGGATACGAGTGACATATCACACCAGCACCTCTTTTAACAACGTGTGCCGACAGAACGATCTGGTATGAACTCCACGCCAGGGAGTGGCCTTTCAAGACCCAACCAGCAGAGGCAATCATCTGGCAAATGGGCACAGGCATGAAACCCAACCTCAGCCAGATCGGCATGGGAAAAGAAATCTCGGTAAGTCCCTGACGATGCCAGGTCTGGGGGGCAAGGGGAGCAGCAGACACTCTTCTGGGCCTTCTGTTTCCCGTGTGTTAAGGTTACTAATGCTTTCCCAAAGGGCGACAGTAAAAGCATGCCCACAGCCTTGTCCTGTAATCATTTGGAGCTTAGAAGGCAAAAACCTCTGAACTATGCCTGCAATTCAGGTTCCCGCCATCAGGGTGCAGTAGCACTTGGCCAGGTTTTTCCCAGCAATGGACTGCTGAATTAGTAGAACCAGAGAATCCCTCTTTTTTCTGCCAGGTTAAAAAGACATTCATTAAAATAGCACTGGTATTAATAACTCTAATTTTATTTGCATCTACATAAAAAATTTAAGGCATTATCCAACTCAGAACAAGAGACACAGAAACCAAGAAACCTAAGTATAAATTGATAATCATACTCTAAAACATAGCACAAAGAATCCCCTCTTTCGACCAGAAGACAGATGAGTCAGGGAGGGAGTAAATATCTGGCATGCTTTTAAGGACCGACTGCCTCTAAGTTTCCTTTCTCAGGTGAGAAGATTACTAAAAGTAATTTTCCCCTCTGTGATTTGGAAGGGCATTTATAGTACTGGGCTGTGGCTGAAGACCTCAGGATTCCCCTTTCTCTCTCCCTGTTAAGAAAAATGCCCAGAAACTCCGTGAGAAGCATTTTATTAATCTCAGTGTATCTCAGGCCTTCTAGAATAGGTCTTGTCTAATTTTCTATATGGCCCAGAAAGTAGATGAATAGAAAGAAGGAAGGAAGGGTGGGTGGGTGGGTGGATGGATGGATGGATGGGTGGATGGATGGATGGATGAATGGATGGATGCGTGGGTGGATGGATGGATGGATGGATGGATGGATGGATGGATGGATGGGTGGATAGATGGGTGGATAGATGGGTGGATGGATGGATGGGTGGTGGAGGAATATAAAGCTAGGACAAATGGGTAGACAAATGGACAGATCCAGTGAGAATCCAAGGAGTAATTTAGATGTCAACATTTATGTTAAATCACCACATACTGTTGTTTTTTTTTAGGACATTCTTCTCTTCTGCTGGGCCTTTGAACAAGAGGAGAGACCTACCTTCACCAAGCTCATGGACATGCTGGAGAAACTGCCAAAGCGAAACCGCCGCCTGTCTCACCCCGGGCACTTCTGGAAGTCCGCAGAGTAAGTCAGGGAGGCTACTGTCAGATTCAAATGAGCTCAAGTATTATGGCACTTGGCACAAGAGCCTGGCACATAGTAGGGCCTCAATAAAGAGAAGTCCCTCCCACCTTTTTCTGTAGAGGATGGGAACTGCTTGTCTCACACTGGCCTCCTCAAGGATGCCAGTTCACAAAAGACAGCATTGTCATATCCTTGTGACATCTTGCCACTCTCTCCCTTCTCTCCCCACTCCAGGCTGTGACCTTTGGACAAAGGGACTGCGCTCAGCTGCCTCAGCTCCCAAGCCACCTCTCCTTCCCTGCTCTGTCCTCTGCTAGCTCTGGAGGCCAGAGGCTCACCATCAGAGGAGACCAACCCCGGCCGGCCTGGGAGCACTGCACGACTCAGCTCAGTGACTTCTCTGTACCCCAGACCTGTGTCCTTTTGCCGGGGAAGGGTTGGGGACCCCTGAGCCAGGACTTAACGGGACCAGCCAGGGAGACATAGAACTGATGAGCAAGGTGTGAGGCAGGGTGGAGAGGAGGGATGCAAACTGAATGCGGAGTCCCGGGGCCATGGAGACCAGGGCAGGAGGCCCACGGGAGCAGGCTCAAAGGACCAGTGTGTGTGGACATGCGTGGACATGTGTGTCTACATGTGCAATGCCGCCTGTTCTCTGTTCCCCTTGACAAGCGAGAGCCAGGCTGCCTCAGCTCCAGAGAGCCTTCTCGGCTGCCCTGCCCTCTGCGTGGTGGGTCCCAGCTGTGCTCTCAGGGAATGTGGCACAGGGATGCAGAACTGAGCCCCAACTCAGCGGAGGCTGTGGGGCCAAGATCCAGGCAGAGCGACAAAGATGTTCCTTTGCAAACACCTGCTCTCAGGGGCCCCAGCCCAAGCCAGTCGTGGTTCGGGGCACCTTTGCATACAGCTCCAGAGTGCAGCAAAACAGACTGGTGTGTCTCTTGGGTTCCGAGTCTCTCCGGCGTTCGGTTCCCAGGCCTTCTACTCCCTGTTCTGTGAGAGCATCGTCCTTTTTGCCCCACCCTGTCCCCTGACCTTTGGAAAGCACAGTGACTCCCTAGCCAGGATGACTTCTGGGGGCTCCTTACAGCTCACCTTTATCTATGGCACCCCCTGAAGTCTGAGCCCTGAGAACTGGGGCTCTGGGGAGGTGAGTCCCTAGAACTCTGGGGAGTTCTAGGACATTCTCTTCCCCTCCCTCTGCTTCGGCACTTACACCAGCTAAGGTGGTTGACCACAGTGATAGATTTGGGCCCCTGGGATTTGTGCATGTTGGGTTATAGGGTGCACACACAGCACCCTGTTTGCAAAGGGTTTCCCCTCCTTTTACCCTTCAAGAGTCCCGGTGGTAAGGAGAGGAGGGTGGCTGTCATTAGAGGCTCTGTGTTTTCAGCTCCAACCTGCTGCTGAGGCCTGGAGCGGCTTCCCCATTAGAGGGCTGTTGTCTTTGCTGCGTACCCCTGTGCTCTGTCTCTCACCTTCATGCCCACCTAGGCCGGTGGCTGGCTCTCCCCCACCACCCTGGGATGGAGCGTTCCATGGGAAGGGTGCCGGGAGCAGGTTGTGCGTGCGGAGTGGTGGGGGGAGCCTCTGTCTTATGTTCCTTATGTCCCATACCCTATAAGGCAGGTCTTACATCCCCAGAGCCCTGGATCCCATTCAACTGATCTGGCATTAAAGGGAAGTCTGTCCCCCGTTAGGGCGATAGCTGGGCAGCAGGCGGCATTGCCAGGGTCAGCCCACAGCCCCTCTGTACTTCCTGGGCACGGCTCAGGCTTGCTGCGCTTCTAGTTGCTACCTTATCCAGACATCTCCCTCCCAGAGAGGGGAACTAAGACTTCAGAAGCCCCACCTGAGCTCAGACGCAACATCCAACCAGGTGAGGGGGGAGGGGCTTCCCCTCCTTGAGTAGCCCCCAGGCTGGTTCGTGCTCTGGGAGCCAACCCTGCTTCCAAAGTGGGAAGATGATGAAACTAGTCATGCTTCCCAAGACCCTGGGCCAGGGCAAGTCCTGTGCCTCCCAGAGAACCTTCCGGAATGCCTTCCCAGCACTCCCACCTGTGTGGGACCAGAGACTAAAGGCCCCCATGGGGGCTCTTCCTAAGTACATGTTCCTCTTCCAAGAACTTCTATAAACTCTGTGGCTCTTGGCTCAACATGTGTGTGTCTTGGAGGCATTTTACACACACTTGCACAAGCCCCAGCTGCTCTGGTGTTGCTGGAGGCGGCTCTTAGCAGCGGCTGCCACGGCGGTCCGTCACCCAGCAGACCAACCCCAGGCCTGAGCCTCGGCTCTGCCCAGTGGCCTCCAGAGGGCCTGAAATCCAGCCAGAGCTGGGTGGGTCCGTGGCTGCCACTCTTTGTCACGGACTTTTGTGCTGGAAGGAAAAACAAGAAAGGGAGAAGAAGGCAGGGTGCAGCTACCCCGAAGCCGAAACGCTCACCAGAGCTGTGGCCCGCACCCGCTTGCCCCTCCTGTTTTCAGAACTAACTAACGCGGCCACCCAGCGCCTTGGGCAAGGCCCAGCAGGGTCCCTCCAAAGGCTGCTTTTCCCATCTGCTCACGAGCACCAGCTGGAGATTGAGGACAGGGCCTGAGGGACACACAGAGAGAAACCCCAGCCTTCTCTGCACCCTTGAAACTTCTCTGCTTTGCTGGCCAGGGTTCCGTGGGCCGGTCCCTGGGCCCAACGTCAGCTGCTCTTGACTTTTAGCTCTTGGCCCCCATCCTTGCTTTGTCCCCCGCTTCCTCAGTCCCCGCAGCAGCCAGCCCGCACCAGGCGTCCAGCCCCTCCTGGCCCCCCTCCTCCTGCCTACACCACCCTGAATTGTTTAGAGGCCAACTTTAATATCCCGACCTTTTCATCCAGGAAGAACCGAACCACGGTTTCCCTGCTGACCTCAGCCTTTATTCACTGGCGAGGTTGTGGGAGGAGGTCGTAGTCATTAATATCTTTTGCAAGGAGAAAAGGGGGGGCAGTTATAGATTCACATCATGATTGTGTGAGACCGCTGCTATAGAATTCATACAACGAAGGCTGTGTGTGTGTGTGTGTGTGTGTGTGTGTGTGTGTGTGTGTGTGTAACTTGTCCCGTCACAGCTAGGTGCAGGTGCCCAATGCCCAACCGCCGCTTGCTTCTGTCGGTGCCCCGCTTTCAGCACACTCAGATACACACAGACTTCCCAGGCGGACCCGTCCACAGAGTGAACACTCACCAGGAAGCCTTGACCTTGCCTCCTTTGAAGGGTACGTAGATTTGCACACTGAATTCCACCCAGCTCTTCCAGGCCACCGGTGTTTCACGAAACAGGGACCCCTTGGCAGGGGGAACACCCCCTTGGCTGGGTGTTGGGATATCCCCGCATGTCACCAGCCCCAGAGAGAATGTGGAGACTTGAAGTCTCCAGTTGATGCCGCTTTGTCCTGGTTTTCCTTTCACTGGTCAAAGGGAAACATCTCGTCTTGCTGTGGAACGCCCCCACCCCTGCTTTCTCTCCACATGTATCTTGGATTCTCGGTCAGTAGAAGCCCTGGCATGATCTCTGGGGACTAGACTCTTGTATTCAGGAAACCTGGCTTGGCCCCTTTCCTACCTCCCCTCCCGTGTGCATGCATCCTGCCCAGACCCCCTGACCCTGAGAGTGTGAGCAGACTCTGAGATCACTTCGCCTGCAGGACATGGCGGGCATTTGGGCATTGGAAGATGGAGGGACAAGCTGGACTTGAAGGCTGTGTTAGCCTGCTCAGGATTACCACAGACGGGGTGGCTTCAACAACCAAAATTTGTTTCTCACAGTTCTGGAGCCTGGAAGTCCAAGATCCAGGTGTTGGCAGGACTGGTTTTTCCTAAGGCCGTTTGGTCACCTGGTCCTTTCTCTGGGCACACTCATCCCTGGCGTCTCTCTCTTCTCAGGACGCCAGGCAGGGGCCCACTCTATTCAAGTTTGATGTCATGTTAATTAATCACTTCTACAAAGCCCCATTTCCAAATAAGGTCACATTCTTAAAATCTTGGGCATTGGAACATCAACATCTTTTTTTGCAGGGAGGGGGCACATTTCAACTTATAACACCCCTTAAGGAGGTTCCTTTTGTGCCTTGATGGGACATTTCAGTCTCACGGCAGAGCCCCTTGGAGGTTAGTCCCCAGAACCTCTTAGCCACGAGGGCTCTGACAGTGCCCTCGCTCTTCCCAAACTGGCCCCCGATTGACACCTCCAGCACCGGGGACCAACAGTCCTGGGCTTCACCGGTAACCACCACTTGACCATTGAATGAACGCACTCAGTCCGGTCTGACGTGGTCGCTGACGCCGCGCTGGTTTTCAAGCTCTGGCTCCGTGGAAAGGACTGGACCTGGGTGAGAAGTACCCTTACTGTGTCCTTCTTCAGTTCTGCCTGTAAAGTGAGGAAGTGTCTGAGCAGGCTCAGGTGACACTCCTCGGCCCCCAGCCTCACCTCACCCCCACCCCAGCCCTCACCTGCACACACCTGTAAGGACCTCGAGAGTCAGCCTGGGCCCCGGAACACGAGAACCCCGTATCTTGAAACTTCTCTTTCTGACTTGCCCGCGTCACGCCACAGTGGGCCTCATTCCTGATTCTTAACACGAATCCCCGACTCCTGTCTCAGGGCCCTACGACTCATGCCCATTCTCTAACCAGCTGGGGCAGAGAGTTGGGAGAGCCTCGGGCACCCGACTTATTTGTGTGCTAGCATCTAGCCGAGTGCCTGGGACATAGTAGGCGCTCAGTGAACATTTCCAGGATGCAGATAGGAAGGGTTGCTGGGTAAAAACAAGGCACTGGCTGGGCTGGGCAGTGATGGGATTCTCAGGCCCTGTGCTGTGGGTCCCACAGCACCCCAGGCGAATTTCCCAGGCTTAATGGATGTGACTCCTAAAGAGACCCTTTGGTCGGGTGGCCCCAGGCGTCTGAGCCCTGAGAGGCAGCGTAAGGATCCTTCTCTAGCAGCCACTGGTCACTGAGTACTTACTACCTGCCTGGCCAACCGACCCCCCAGGATGAGACGGCCCCAGGAGCTAGGTCCCGTTGTCCCCATTTCACAGGCCAGAAACTATGGGCAATAGATGTAAACCAGCCTAGTAAGTGGTAGAACCAACATTGTAAATGTGAGTCACTAGACTTATCCATTCCCAGGAACCCACTGCCATTTGGAGTGTTAATGTCCGGCTGCCCATCAGGATGTTACAGCCCCTGCCCCTGACGTTATCTGCAGCTCATAACCAGGAGAGAGGGGAGAAAACAGGAAGTCATTAAAGGAGGGCGCAGGAGAGGGTGGGGACCCTCGTGGGAGCTTGTGCGGAAGTTCCCGCTTACATGCCCAGACTGACGGGCTGCCAGCTGCTGCGAGTTTCCAGGAAATGTAAGTCTAGTTGGCAGAGCTGCTTCTGCATTCCCCCAGCACCCCTGCTCCGTCAGCCCAGTCCTCCCCCTCTCCCTCCCTGGACATTGAACTGTGGTCCTCTGTCCCAAGAGGCTTGCCAGTGAGTGTACCTCCCTCCCAGGGGTGGGAAGGGACCCTTCTTTCCTGCTCGTTGGGCTCATTCGGCCCCTTTGCTTAGCACTGAGACCAGGAAGGACTCATCTCCAAAGGGTTGAGATGACTGTCTGCCTGTTGTGGATTGAACTGGAGGAAATGGGCTTTGCCTGCAGCCTGTGTGACCTCGGTTAGACCCAGTTTACCAAGCGTGGTCCATAGACATTTAATTCCACGGCCGACTAGATGGATGTTGTGTTATTGGAAGGGTTCTGGGACAAATATACATCGGAAATGCTTAGGCAAAACAAGATTGAACTTATTTCTCGATTGCAGAACTTATCAGAACTTTTAAGACAATTGTGTGGTTAAGTCTCTAGAAGGCCAGCAGCCGGCCGCCCTTCCCAAACTCTCCCCGCTGGTTTCTGAATCTCCAAGGTCGACCTCTGTGAGTTTGACTTGCTATCTTGCATGGTACCCTGAGAGCCAAGACCAAAGTACTGGCCCACGGGAAAGAACAGCTGATCCCCAGCATTTACAGATGACCTGCTTGGAGCCGGGAAGGACAGATTGGCCCCATCCCCTACACTGGCCCCATGATGTTAGACCCCAGTTCCATGCACATGGACAGTGGTCCCCTGCACAAGGATGCCACAAAGGAATATTTTCTGGCTGATCATGTCTTCCAATGAATGTGTCAGACTTTTTTTTGGGGGGGGGGTGACTTCCCCACCATGCCATGGCTCAGAAACCAGTGTGGAAATAAGATAGGATGTCCTGCCCGTGAGGGATCAATGAGGTCGTCACCTAAATGCATATCTTCAGCCAGGTTATTGAGGTGACGATCTAGAATGATCTGTATCTAGGAGGATGATCTAATCTAAAGAGGGCAAATGCATGACATTTCTGCCACCACTGCCCCCTCCTGTACTCTTGGAAGACATTGCTAATCAATCACAGCACACCTTCCTACTGCCCCCCCCCCGCCCTCGATGCAGCCCCAGGACACCTGAGTTGCCCCTTGAGATGGACGTGAATGACCGTTTCTCATCTCCTGCCTCCCGGCCTTTTTTTCAAGAAGGCAGTCAGGACCGGAGAGGGAAGGTAAACCTCCCAAGTTAGATCCCTTCTTGGAGGCAGGCGTGGGTTCAGAACTGAGGTCTTGGAAACTCAGAACTCCAGTCATTTGAAGTCTTGACCATAGCTGGTAGACAGTCTCTGAGAGCCCTACACAAGTTCGCATTGTATAGGGACCTTAGAAAATGCAGAAAGAAAAGACTCGGTCCTGAAGACCCTGGGTGTGACCCCATGGTAGCCTGCTGCTTCTGCTGTTTGGAGAGAGATCATTTCCAGGGAATGGCTTCCCTCAGGGCCTACATGTTCCCCCAGCCACGGAACAGCTGGGCTGGAAGGCCCCGGACCTTAAGGGAAGAGAGAGAGTGTGTATGTGTGTGTGTAGGGAGGGCCATTCTTTACTTGAGGTGGTTTGTAAAAGTTTCTGTAGTTCACTCTAGACACCTGTGAGGGTAGGGACCCTTGCATGTAGAGGGGAAGAAAAAGAACCTGATTCCAGCGTCATTTTGGGTTTTTTTCCTGGTATAGAAGGCTCCAAATCTGTAAAATTTCCTGGGGTCCTAGTGGACCACCAGCTCCAGAAACACCTAATAACCAGCTTGGTGTCTGAGAGTACTTTCCATCCACTGCCTGTTCATTTCCTTCCTCCCCTTATCCTCCACCACCCCCACCTCCTGCCAGATAACATCTCCCCCCCACCCCCCGCCTGCCGCACCCGGACCCTGAGCGGAGGAGAAAGTTACACAATAGTAGGGATGAAAAATAGCTGCCATGTATTTAGCTTAAATTAGCTCAAAGGAACGGCTCCCTCCCTCCATTGAGCGGGCAGCAATTGTTTATGCCAAAGTGCTATTTGCATCGTGCCTTCTTAGATTTGAAAGTCTAATGATTAAAAACAAATCTTAGTTTTTCTTCTGCACCACTTAAAAAAAAAACACCAACTTGGCTAGTTCTTTTAGTTTAAAAATACCCCGACCTGCAGCACTAGAGTGAGAATTTTGGAAAGCGGTGCTGGGATAGCAGGAAGAAAAACAGGCAGACAGTAGGCAGAGACGCCTGTTTGGAGAGGTGAGCGAGAGGCTGGCCAGGGTGGGAGAGGGTTCTTGGTGTCCTTACAGAGATGCCAGTGTCTGGGTCGGTTTAGAATCCCGCGGGCTTATTTCTTCATCAGCTATGTAGTCAGTGGGTTATTTATTGAGCATCTACTATATCTGAGACCCTGGGCATTCAGTGATGAATGAAACAGGGTCTCCCCCATTCCAAAGCTTACAACCCAGTGGGGAGATAGACGGGAAGCCAGCCAACAGCCATATATAAATTATAGTTCATCCAGGTCTATGGAAGGAAAACCAATGGGTGGCCAGTTGCGTGAAATGGGGAGACTGCTGTGGGGGGAGCAGTTGGCACAGGGCTTTCTGAGGAGGTGACATTTAAATCAAGATCTAAGGGAAGAAGGGGCAGTCATTCGGGGGTGGGGTTTCTCAGCCTCAGCACTGTTAATATCTGGGACCCCCCATGTTGGTCATGGGGAGCTGTCCTGTGCATCGTAAGGTGTTGAGCAGCATACCAGCCTCTAGTCACTAGATGCCAAGAGCACTTTCCCTTTCCTGCCTCCCCCCTCAAATGCGACAACCAAAGTTGTCCCCAGACATTGCCAAATATCCCTGGGAGGGTAGAATCACCTCCATGTGCCACCCCCCACCCCAGGTTGAGGACCGCCATCCTAGGCTGAGGAAGCAACAGGAGGGACAAGGTGAATGAGCAGGGGGGACAGGGGGAAATGGATGAATTGGGCTGGGGGTTGAGGACGAGGGCCGTCCAGGCTACGGAGGGTCCTATAGGCTGCTGAGGGCAGTGGGAAAGCATGGGGGGTGGGTTGAAGGACAACAGTGTCCCCATCTGATTTTCACTGGTTTGAGCCAACGCACAAGATCTTAAGTGCATTGTCTCCTGACCCCATCGCTGGGATCCAAGTCCAACCTCCTACCATCTGCAGCCACTCATCAGAGAAAAAGGAGATCAGGCAGAGGGGGAACTCAAGGAGTAACTGGTGTGCAGATAGGGTTTAAAAGCAATATATGGCATCTTCCATGGTGTGAAGGCCACCTAGGTGAGGAGAATGTCGACTGGTCCTTTGTTATCTACGTGGACAAGACAAGGCCTGAGACCTCGACTCAGGGGGCAGAAAGTGACCCACAGGTCAGCCACCCTAGGCCAGGCTCCTCCCGCCACCTTCTCCCCCGTTCCTTCCACAGTCGCCCACCCCATCACCCCACAACCCTTCTAGGAAGCAAATCTTCTTATTGAACTGAAATCTTAAGACTGGCATCAGGCAATCTTAGTGCTGCTGTCAGGGGCCACTCAGGGCCACCCTGCTCTGTCTTCCCCAGGAAGGAGAGTCCCCAGAGAGCCAAGGGCCCCTCCCACCCTCCCTCCAGTCCCCAGTTAGTTCTGGAGAAGAGTTATAATGGCTGTCTCTGGTAGAGATGAAGCAATAAAGTGGACGGTGTGGACAAAAGGTGGCAATTTGATCCCATCCCAGGCAGCTGCTTTTGGGATGGAGGTGGGCGTTGGGTTTCAGATCCCAGGGTTCCAGCCGTCCCAGGAATGGGGAACAGGGCAGTCAGGCATTGCAAAGGACTGGGGCTGGGTTTTGTTTTTTTTTTGGGAAGTGGGAACACTCAGCCAAGCACCTTCCAAGAAGGATGCTGAGTTGACTGGGGCCCCGTTCCCTCGCGGGTCGACCTCTCCCCACCCCAGCCCTGCCCAGGTTGGGGCAGTGGCAGCTTAAAGTGCGTCCTGGACAATTAATGCAATGCATTGGTCCTCCAAGAATGTAGCCATTTTCCTCCGTTTATTTTTCTATCTGTGTTGCTAATAATAGTATAATAAAAATAGTAATAATAATTTTTAAATGGGTACATATGAACTCATGTAAGTTCAAGTAACTGCTATGTAGCTACAGTGTAGACACCAGGCTACCTAATGTACTTGTCTCGCCACACTAAGGCCCCTGACCCTGGCCCAAGTGCCCGACCCAACCCGCCTCTAGGGGGCGCTGTGCAGCCCCCACCAATCGCGGGCAGCTAGCTGGGCCATGCCCGGCTGCTCTGGGGCATGGGCTGCCTTTGGCCAGGCCTGAGCACAATCTTCCCCCTTTTCAGGGTCTGTTCTCTGCTGAGGCCCCTTGCTCCCCACTCCCGGGGAATACTGTGGACTTTTATTCCTGCCCCTGCCCCGCTCCTCTCCCGACACACACACACACACACACACACACACACGCACACAACTTCCTGACCTTGCTGTCAGGAATAAAAGGCTGACAGCCCAAATGGTGACTTCAGACATCATGTCACTGAGCTTCTCTGACCCCGACTTCCAAGCACTCGGGAGCCTTTGTCCCTCCCCCCAAGCTCCACAAGGTATTACTTCCGCACCGTGGTCCTCTAGGACCGCTGGGGCTCCTTTTGGGCCCATTTATGCATTTAAAATGCCTCCAATGAAGCAGCCCAAGAATTCTTTGCAAATGTTTACATATTTTGAAAGTTCATGTCCCCTGCCACACCTGCTACATCCTCAGCCGAGCCCAGCATCGAGCAACCCAACCCCTTTGCTCCCCAAGGCCTCATTTCCTATACTCATTCAGTGACTATCTAGAAAGTGGAAAAATGGAAGAGAAGTGGCCCCTCGTTACAGGGAACCTGAGACCAGTGGGGGAGATAGAAGAGTTCTGATGGGGTCCTAAGGCCCCCAACAATCGTCCTCAAGAAAGGCTTCTCGGGGGAGAGGACTTCTGAACCTTGTCCTGAGTAGAATGGGTGTAGGAGGGAAGAGTGTGTCAGCTAGAAGGAACAGCCCATGCTCAGGCTCTGAGGTAAGATCATGATTTATTGAGGGCCTGACCGGGGCACTTGCCCTGCCCTACCCTGCTTTCCCCAAAGCCTGGTGCTGGGAGGAAGCCAGTACTGGGTTTCTGGAAGATTCCATACCCCTGGCTCAGACATAGAGATCTTGACTTCTCCTCTCACCATACCCTGGTCCCTGCTGTGGTCTTCGTGTTCTGGGGAAGATGTCCCAGGAGGGTTTCATGCTAACTGAAGTCAGGCCAGTACTCAGGTTGCCTCCGATTCTCTCTGCATGTCCCTTTGGCCTTGGGGGCCTCCCTCTCTGTCGCTGCCTGCCTCCCCTCAGTGCCTCTGTTGTGTAGTCCTCCCCCACCTGGGTCTTCTTTCCGGGGGCATCACCGCTGTAGACGGGTTGGCCCTCAGCCCTTCTCTGTAAAGCATTCTTGCGGTCTTTGCTTCTGCCGCACTTTCCCCCCACCTCGTGCTGTGGCCGGCGTCTCTGATTGCCGTGAGAACCGCAGAGCTGTCTTGCCACAGCAGAAAACTGCCCTCAGCCGTCTCGCCAAGTCCTCCTTCCTGCTGAGGTCACTCTGGGCACAGGCTGTCCGAGTATTGAGGTCAAGGACAGGCAGGAACATAGAAATTCACTGATGGAAAGACCTTATGCTAAGGGTCTCCAACTGAATATTACAGGCCTGATGGGCAAAATACCGGCTTGTTAAGAGTGGCCTGAAGGAGACCAAGGGATCACAGTGGTCCACAGGCCAAGGCCGCCATACAGCCTAGAGTGGGAGAGGGCATAGTGACTACCTTGGCGGGACGGTGCGTCCTACTGTCCCCCTAAACATGTATCAGGGCCCGACAGGAAACGGTATCTGTGGATGCCCGTGGCGTGTGTGTGGTTGCTGTGAGTTAGCAGGACTTGTTTACCTGCGCCCACTCAGCAACTCCCTACCGTGGGTACTGACCTCGACTTCTCAGCGCCAGCAGTTCCCCCAAAGCTGTCCTCAGATTTTCTTGGCTTCACGCTGCCCGTAGCACTTAGTATATTCCAAACCGTCGAGGTTGTTGGAGGGAGTAAATGAAATCATGAATGTCAATAGCATCTCACAATTCCTGGCACACAGTAGGTGCTCCGTAAATGTGGTTTCTCTTCCCACGAGCTCAACTGAAATGCTCCCGGGATTTCCATCTCTAGAGAGACAATCCTGAAGAAAAAAAAAAAAAGTGGGGGGAGACTGGAATGAGAGGAAGTGAGTGTTATATATTTTCTCAGATGCTAGTGCCCTGCTGGACATGGGGCGGGATGCCCACGCCTCATGGACACGGGGGGAGGTGGTCAGCGTCCATAGGACAGGTCAACCTCAGGGAGCTGGGAAGCCTCTGGCCAGACCAGCCCCCTCCAAGGTCTCGAGATGAAGGCCAAGGGGACTCACTGGGGCCAGATGACCTGGTCCCACCAGGTGAGTGCCCTAGCCCACAGCTGGGTCAGGCGGAGAACATCCCTAACTTGGGCGGTCAAGCCCCACCCCAACCTCTCGTCTCTCTCTCCCTGAGCCTTGGTCTCGCCCTGGGGTCTCCACTAACTGCACACTTACCGCATGGTTCACCCGGTGGGTTACTTTCAAAGTTATTGACCTTAAGAAAATTTGTAATTGTAAAAAGGCTTTCTCTGTATGTAAATGATGCTGTTACCTTTTCTATACACAAAGTATATATACCTATAAATATTATACATATATATTATATATATAAAAACTATTTCTTGTACAGACCGACATGGACCAATGGCCCGTATGGTTTTCTCCGTGACTGTGCTTAACTGTCACAGAATGAGTTCATGTAAGAAGCTGGTTTCATGTTTTCCCTGTGGGGCCACTTCTGTCCTTTCCTTTTCTGTGTCTGTCTTGGTCTCTGTCTCTCTCTCACTCATTGCCAATGTCTCGTTGCTGGGAAAGAACAATCGACTCAGATGCCATCTGAGAAAGGGCGGCCAGGTGGATGAAGGGTCCACTGTGTATATTTGTACAGAATCATTTATAAAGTTTTCTACACTTCTCAAAAAAGTATTTCTAACCCGGGCTGTTGGACAGGTAGTGAGCCTCTGTGCCGACAAGCCTGTTGTTTCTTGTGTTTAGTGCAATGTTTAGTGAGAATCCAATGTCTGAATTATTTATGCCAATAAAGAATTTGAGAATTACTGCATCGCACTGCCGCCAAAATGGGTCTGCATTCTTGTTGTCGTCTGTTGCACAGAAGGAATCTTGAGATGTGACACTGGTCAGTGTATCAGTCAGCTATTGCTATGATAATGCTGTGTAACAAACCTCCCCCAAACTCCACACCCTAAGTTCGTCAACCTCCCTTGACGAGCGTGATTTCTTTCCACCATTAAAAAAAAAAAAGGGAGTGGGTAGAATGAGTTGCTCCATTTTGCAGATGGGGAAATTGAGAGTCCAAGAAGAGAAAGTCTCCTGCAGCCTCTGAACTTCAGTCCTGGGCTGTGCTACTCAAGCTGTGTGACCTGGCTGGGCAGGGACTTCAACTCTGAGCCTCAGTTTCTTTAACTGTAAAATTGAGATAATAATTGCTCTTTAAAGTGAGAATGAGAAGCAGGTAAAAAACACAATTCCTGGCATAAACAGCTGATAAACATGAGATATTTCAAGCACAGGTCTGACATTTAGCTCTGAGACTGTGTGGAGGGGGTGTGAGACAAGACCAGAACCTTCCATCCCCATCTCTGGTATTTCAAGCAGAAGAGAAAGGAACAAAGTCTTCCCTGGGGCCTGGAACTAAGTGATTGACCCGGTTCTGGCTTGTGGTCCTCTGTGGCCCCGGGGCCGCCATCAATCAGGCACAGCAGGTGTTGAGCTGCATGAGGGAGGGAGGCTTTGCAAGTCATCGGAACTGAACAGCTCATTAACCTCCATGCACAGGCTGCAGGGGAAATGCCTGGGAGCCAGAAACAAGGCGTGAACGAGGCCACCCAGCTGCTGGGGTGACAGGGACATGCCCTTTCCGACCCTTCTGGTCCCTGGACTCCTCTTCACTTTTGCCCAGATTGAGACCCTCCAGAGCCTACCCTTGTTTCCCATCCCCCGTCAGCACATTACCTTTGTCCTCGCATTTAATCCTCACTATTGCCCTGTGAAAGCAAATACTCTATTGTACAGATGAAGCAACTGAGGCTCAGAAAGATGAAGTGATGTGCCCAAAGTTACGCAGTGGTAAGTGTGGAGCCAGGATCCAAACCCAGAGTATTAGAATCTGCAATTCTAGACAGCCCCCAGTGAAGACAGATTGCAATGCATCCATAGTTCTCAACCCAGGGACGATGTTTCCCCCTACCCTGGGGACATTTGGCAATGTCCCACTGGACATTTGATGCTATTGGCATCAAATGACTAGAGGCAAGGGATGCTCAACCTCCCATAATGCACAGGACAGACCCCCCACGATAAATGTCAGCAGGGCCGAGGTCAAGGGACCCTGCTATAAAAGTTGCTAAGTACGGTGCAAGAGGGCAGTGCTGGCCCTGTTTACAGAGGGAGCCATTGGAAAAGCTTTCCTGGAAGAAGAAAGTGATCCATCCACTTTCATTGTGCAAATGAGGCAAGAGAAATCATGTGAGTTTCAAAGGGACACTCGAATAATAATTACTAAACTCGAGTAATAATTACTAAACACCTATGGGGCAGGCAGAGTGCCCGCAATGCCATCATTTAACAATTGTCTTGCTTACATCACAGCCCTGGGGGTGGGAATGACTGTCCCCACTTCGTCGCTGCAGAAGCTTAGGCTCAGAGAGGTGTCATGCGCTCCAGGCAGTGCAGCTTCCAGCTGCCATTGGTACCTGGTTTTCCCATCATTGGAGACCACTCCTTTCTTTGAGGATAACAAACTCGTCACTAACCTCAGGGGCCTGCCATGCCCACGCCTCTCTGCCTCAGCCAGGAGCACCGCTTGGGCACAGGCAGGCGGGTAACCCACGAGTCTGAGTTTGAGTCTTGGCCACAAAGCACTGAACAGCCATGAGACCTTGGGTAAGTCACTTTGTCTCTTGGAGTTGTCACCTGCTTATCTGTAAAGACAGTAGTAAGAGCATCTCTTTCCTGAAATGGTGATGGATACTCAATGATGTGACATAAAATACTTCAAGTGTTCAGCCTAGAGGAAGCCCTCCTTACATGTTGTAGATTGGGGTGTCTGGGAAACAGGGTTAGGAGCTGAATAGGGGACATTTGTTGAGAGCCTTGGATGCCAGGATAGGGTTTGGGAGCTCGGCCTGACAGGCGGTGGGGGCCCGGGGATCGCCAAGCAGTTGATTTGATCAGATGCAGGGACCCCGCACTGCATTCAGGTGAGCTTCTCCTCCTGACATGAGCCCTGGGGTAAAGCTGCCCCCCTGGGCCTTTCCTAGGTCCTCAAAGAGGCTCCGGCAGGCCCTGGCAGGGCCATGCTGAAGCAGGGGTGGCTTGTGGAAGTGGCTGGACCTCCAAGCACAAGTGGGGCTGGGCGAAGGGGGAATTCTGGCCCCTGGACAGACCCTCTTCTCATAGGCCTACAGGTTCCAGAGGTGGTCCCACCCTCAAACCCCAGCCTTACCCTCCAGGCGCTGACCTCTGCACGCTCACATGTGCACACACACCCCAGGCACACCCGCACATGTCCGCGCTCGCCCGCTTCCAAAATACTCAGATTCCCACTGCTCACCCTGCATGCTACACTCACCCCGACCCCCACCCTCGCTCACCCCACTGCCTCGTCCCACCCTTTCCTCCTGGTTGGGGCTGGGTACCTGCAGGCCTTACACATTTGCACTGGTGTTTCTAAAATGGGCCCTACAATCACTGCCTGTCTGAACAATCCAGGGTTAGTGCTCCTGGGCGTGGGTCACTGGGCCTGGGGCTGCTGGGGGACTAGCTGGGGCTCCGGCTTCGCCTAATCGCAGAATCACGGGCCCCTGCCCTTCCAAGGGCGCTAAATGACCGCAGCATTTGACCAACAGGCCTTTGTTTCCCTGCACCATTTATAACTCAGGAAGCTCTCCGGGGGCTTACTCACATGTGAAATAACATCTCAGCCACTAACAGACCAAATAAGGGTAAACACATTGTTAGGCCCTGTGAGCAGTGCTTTCAGCCGAAGCCCAGGCCTTTCCTGAAATATGTTCATGGCAGGCTAGTGAGTGTGGTCAGAAAGCAAAAGGACCCTGGATGAAGCTAAGGGGTGCGTGCGTGCGCGTGCGTGCGTGCGTGTGTGTGAGTGTGTGTGTGTGAGTGCGTGTGTGTGTGTGTGTGTGTGTGTGTGTGTGTGTGTGTGTTTTGCTACAGGACTTATTAGAGCGTTTAATATGCTCTAATTCGTATCTCACAGACTCCCCCAGAGGGGGCTAACATGTGCCCCCAACTTTTTGGCCCTTTGTTCACTGTATTGGAGGATTTGTGTTTGGCCCTTTGTTCACTGTATTGGAGGATTTGTTCCGTTTTCCCAACTTTTTGGCCCTTTGTTCACTGTATTGGAGGATTTGTGTTTCGTGGAACTCTTTGAGGAACACTGCCCTCAGCCATGGGAAAACTTTAAGGGTATCCTTGTAGCCTGACGGTCCGTTAAATGAGGGGAGGGGGAATTTTAGAGAAACTGATATTGTCTCAGCTTTTTGTTTTCCCAAGACATCCAAAAAAACTCCAAAAAACAAAACCCAAAAAACCCCAAATGGGATCTTTCCGACTTACTGTCACCATTATTTTTATAAAAGAAAGGCCAGCTTGAAAAACAGAGGGCAGCTGTAATTTGAGGAATAAAAATGAAAATACCTTACATTTCTCTCATGCTTGCAAAGTCCAGGGAGCACTTTGAAATGGTCCGGCATGAGTCCGCGTACAAGAGTCTGGGGGCCGTCACCTAGTTTAGTGCTAAGTCCCAGGCTCTGTGGTTTGATGCCAGGGTTCTGAACCCCAGCTCTTCCACTCATTGACCTGGACCCTAGAGGAGTTGCCATTCCAGGTCTTCGTTACTGTCCTCCAGGTGCTAGAGCTGATTCTGCCTGCCCCGGGCAGCCCTTGGCCATGAACTGTCTGGTATAGAAGTGCTAAAGGCGGCACCTCTCAGAATGACCTGGGAGGTGGACTTCACACTCCAGAGCCTTCTACAGGATCAGGCTGAGGTTAGGACCTTGCCTGAAATTGCTCCTTGCCTGCCCTCTCCCCCAACCCCCTGTATCCATCTCCCCTGGGAACGCTTCCTTAATAAATGGCTTGCATGTGACGCTCTGTCTCAGTCTGCTTCTGGGAAAACCCAACTGAAGACAGTCACTTTATGCACATCTCTGAGCCTTGATTTCCTCAGGAATCATAGAGGGATGGTCATCGCATCCCCCTCTGAGCTAGGAGCGAAGTCTTAGGGGTGACGACGTGTGTGAGCCATTTAGCACGGAGCCCAACTCGGGATTCGAGAAAGGCTGGTATGCGCCCCGGTTGTCAGGTTGTTACTGGAACCTGTGTGTCTTGGGGTTCGTAGCAGCTCCATCCAGCTCCCAAGCACGAGAGATCGGTTTCACGCAACAAAGGCTGGTGTGGAGTCACGGCACACTTGTGGTCACCTCGCCTGGAAACTGTGGACCCAGCATCTTCCCCCCGCACCCCCTGCCCGGTCAGGACAGACAGACGCCCGAGACAGAGGCTGGAACCTGAAGCTCTGGCATTGAGCCCCCTCTGGCGCTGGGCTCCTCCCCCTCTGACTTTTCATGTAACAGAACAGAGCTTTGGACGCCTCCAACAACACCTCTGAGGATTTCGATTTATTCCACTGTTTTCTCTTTTTTCATTAACACCTGGTTCCATACCGGCAGCCTCGCAACGGCACACGGGTCCCGTTAGGTTTGGGGGAGTGCAGAGAGACAGCACCTCTGCCATGTTCTGGCACCATCTGGGTTCTTTTTTCTATGTGACATTTCTGATCCCAATAAGATTTTCTTTTTCTAAAAAAAAAAAAGAAAGAAAGAAAGGAAAATCAGACCTCACTGAAAGAACAAGAGCTGGAAGTTCTAGGAGAAACAAGTCATGGCGAACGGTACCTCCTTTCCTCACATTCACTGTCAGTACTGTGACGATGACTGAGGAGGGACCTCCAAGGAGAATCTTTATAGACCCTCCAGGCTGGTGAACGAGGCTCCGGGGGCCAAGGCCTGCTCTGTGCTGGGCGTGGGGCTTCGTACTCAGTCCCCCAGTCGCACTCAGAAGCTGCGCTGTCTCATAGGGTAGCCACCAGCCAGGTGTGGTTATTTAAACTTAATTCATTAAAATTAAATACAGTTCAAAAATCAGTTTCTCGGTCCTACCAAGCGCCAGCCACATGTGGGTAGAGGCTAGCTCCTTCGCATCCACGTGTCCATCACGGCGAGCACAGAGTGCTGCATTAGATGAAACCGTCACCACCCCCACTTTACAGATGAGGAAGCTGAGGCCCAGAGTCACGCATCTGTGTGGTCAAGCCAGAACGGGTGCTCAGGCCACTTTTCGAACCTCCAGGCCACATCTTTTCTCCTACAAACGCCCAGCTCACTACCACTCTGTGATGTGTCATGGCTTCTTACAAGAATATCCTCTCGACGAGTGACATTCACTCAACACCAGGGGCCAGGGTGCAGTCACCTGACCTTAGAGCCCTTCCCTTGTTATCCCGAAGCCCCAGTCTGTGCCCACGTCACTGGCCCACGTCTGGCTGAGGAGGCCCCATGGCGGGCAGCCCAGCCAGCTGCCTGCTCCCTTCTCAGCTTGACAAGCCAGGCTGGCCGAGTCACGGGCTCTGCCTCTCCCAGCCCACGTGGGGCCTGGGTCCGGGCCAGGGGGGTGCGCTGCCTGCCAGGCTGCCCGTACGTCAGACCAAAAGAAGACCATGGGCCTCGCTGAGGATTTAACCTAAGAATATTCTGGAATTCCACGTTCCACCTCGGAGCATTCCGAGGGACAGACCCAGCAGGCAGGCTGTGTGGGGACCTGTCCGGCCTGGGAATGGTAATATAATAATTATTGCTACATATTGCCCTGGTTAATTATCATAATATGCTAGTTTCTTGTGCACAGGGGCCTGTCTACATTGTTCACTGCTGTATGCCCAGTGCCTATAACAGTCCCAGGCACATAGTAGGTGCTCAACAAGTTCTTTTGTTGAATAAATACATAAACAACAACAGTTACTCCTCTGTTTGTCGAGGAGTTACTCTAAGGAATGACATTTTTATTTGTGTGTTTTTTCATTTATTGTCTGTGCATTTATCGACTGGCGATTTTGTCTACAGTAAAACCCCGGCATGTGACCCGCACACAGTTGGTGCTCAATAAATGTTGAGAAAAGAGGTGGACCCTGGGCCATTTCTCATTTATCCTCATGCAGCCCAGGGGGTCAAGCAATGCTCTTTAGCAGATTTTGGGGATGAGACATGGGGATCTGGGGAAGTGAAGTGACCTCCGGGTGAAAGTCATGGAGTTGGTGAAGCACAGAGGCGGGATTCGAACCCAGGTCTATTACTGCAGAGCCTGCATGTGCTCTTTGCTGCTGGGTCCTGTTAATTCTGGCAGACAGAGGAGAGGGCAGGGGTGGGGACCTCTCAGAAGGGCTACTGAGGCAGAACAGCAACCACTTTGCACTCCCCAGTCCTACCTGGTGAGTCCCAGTCACACAGCCCTTTCAGCTCAGCATCCCATTTGGTGTTCGCCACAGCAAAGCACAGAGAGGTAGAGTAACTTGCTCAAGGCCACACAGCAAAGTGCCGCACAGGCCTTCTGACTCCGGGTCCACTTTGTAAATTTTTTCCCCTAAGCCCCAGCTATGATTCAAACTTGGAGCCCTAATGTAAGCAGGGACATATGTGAGTCAGGAGAGAAGGCTGATGTTTCAGCAACAGTCTTTGTTTTCTTGGCAGCGAGGCCCCACCCCTCCGGTGGCAAATCCAAATTCCTCTCTTTGCTGCGTGGTCTTAAGAACTGGCTTCTCCTCTCTCTGAGCCCCAGTTTCCTTATCTAAACAATGATGACCCAGAAAGGATGACACTGGGGCCCCTTCCTTGGTCCCTTTGCAGCAAGAGACGAGGGCGCTATTTAGCCACGCAGCTGCCTGTGCACGTGGAATGAGTGGCTTCTCTGAGCCTGCGATTCTTCATCTGCAGAATGGAGTTAATAAATACGCGCCTCTCGGGGCACGAGAGATTTAATGGGAGACAGTTTGGGCGTCGTGCAAGGCCCGGCGTATAGTAAGTGTTCAATAAAAGGTGGTTTGGAGGCTGCTTTGGGACCACAGGGGGTGACCCTCCACAGGATCCCGCGGGTCCAGCCAGGCCGTCCCGGCTGCCCCCGGCCTGCTGGGGAGGGGGGAAACCTGAGCTGCTGTCCTCTTGGGTAGACACTGTCGCTGCTACAGCCGCCTCTGAAATGAAAGAAAGGTCAGAGCCTGGGGAAGTAGGGCTGGGTGTGCAATGGAGGTGCTGGCAGGAGGAGGGGAAGCAGGTGGCCGGCAGCGGCCTGACCGCCCTCAGCTCCCCCGAGGAGGCCTGGACCGGCCAGGCCCGGGTACACCCAGGGCTTGGCCTCCCAGCCCAGCAGAGCCTCCTCTCTGCCTGCCCCTGGGGAGGGGCCACCTGGTGTCAATTAAACCCCAGCCACGCGGCGCACCACGCGGGCGGCTGATTAGTGCCGCCGGCCTCTCCAGATGGGGAGCGTTGCCTGAGAGGGGCGGCTGCCACCACGCCAGGGGGAGGCCTCGGCAGAGCCAGTGAGTACCCGGGTGGGGCTCTGCTCCCCAGAGAGCGAGACCTGGTGAGCCCGGCTTGGGCATCGTGGGGAGGGGGCTCATCCTGTGGTTGGCTTTCCTGGGGGTGCTATGGGGCCTCCCAGCATCCCTGACCACCTTCACCTCGGCCTTACTTGAAGGGAATCCAAGGGGACCAAATGCTAGCCCAGTGTCCTTCTCCCAGGATCATGCAGCTGCAGAGGCCACCCCAGACCATGGCTAAAGGGGACCTGATGGGTAAATGCAGGACCAGCTGGCCCAGATAGAGGCTCTAGGGTCCCGATTCTGTCCTCGTTGTCCCCAGTGGAGCTGGTTCTGTGCAGCAGCCCGTCTGAGCATCTAGGGCTGCGTCCTCCAACCTACCAGCTAGTGCTGCAGGGTGGCCCGTTTGGTGGGCTGGCGTGAGACTCCCGCAGGAAGCAGCCATGGGGAGGCTGCTGCACTGAAGCCTGGGAGCTCGGGAGGAAGCCGTGTCCTGGAGCACGGCCGGGGACTGCGTAGGGCTCTGGCCCAGGACCCACAGAGCTTCTGGGGACACCGGTCCAGCCTGCAGGCTGGGCAACTCTGCAGGGTGTGAACCACCTCCTGGTTCCCAGGGGGGAGTCAGTCCCAACAGTGGCATGGGAGGGGGGCAGCTGCCTGCCCACGGCACAGAGTTGGGGGGAGGCGGGTCAGAGAGAGGGACAGTTCCAGCACCTCCAAGCAGCGAGGCAGCTTGTCTTGGGGTTTGCACTGGAAACGCTGAGCCTCAGCTCCTGGCTACTAAGGGTTCCATTATCCCTGATCGGGGTCCCTTGTGACAGAGGGTGTTGTTACCTCTTGGCGGTGCCGCGAGGTGGTCTGTGTCAACCACCTGCTTGGGGGCAGAGGCAAGGTGTGTTTGGGAGGGGCTGGAGGGGCCTGGGGACGTGGAGCAAGGCTGAGTGTGTGTCTCTGGATTTGTACCACCTGGGGTGCATTTGGGAGATAAGCAGAATCAGCTGTGCGGCCCCTGCGGCTTGTGGCTCCAACGTGCTGACTGGTGAGGAAGGATGGGCCACGGGCAGAGAGCCGGTGTCCAGGCGGGCACGACCAAGTGTCCCCATCTGTGTGTGTGGTTGTCCTGATGCCAGCGCGGTGCCTATAAGAGCTCCTTGGCAGCCTCCCTGGATCACTGTGGTCTGCCCTTTCCAGCACAGTCCATCTGGGGGTGAGTGTCTCCTGAGGGCATCACCCATGAGCTCCCTGGCAGGCTGGCCCGATGATCTCCCAGTGGTGCCCCTGGGGACCCTCACTCTGTTTCCCAGGCCCCATCCTACCCACATGGCTGAGGTCAAGCCAGGCTGGTGGCTGAACTCGGGGGCTCGGTCCGTGGCACCCGTGTCCATGAGTCTGGGCACGGGGAAGGGGACGGGCAACCAGAACTGAAGCTCAGCTGCTTCCTGGGCAATGGTGTCTGTAGCTCGTTTCCACCATCAACGTTCGTCACGGGCCTCCTCCAGCTTAGGGCTTGGGCTCCGAGCTGGGAATACAATAGTGAACCTAGAATCCCTTCTTTCATTCAAAAACAGTGATGGAGAGATCCCTACAGTTTCAGGGCGGATCTCAAACCCATCCGTTCCCTTATGCCTTCGCTCACCTCACAACACGTGTCAAGCAATCCCTACGCACCCAGCTCGTGTCAGCTGCAGACACACCAGCGAATCGGAGACATGAGCACCAGCTCTCTCTTCCAACTTTCCCCGCTGTCCACGCCCAATGAGCCTGGGTCTGGGAGAAAGCCAGACGCTTAAAGACGCAGAGGGACATTGGGGTCCCTTCCCTGATCCTTTGGCAGTGAGAGACGAGGACCCTATTAAGCCACGCAACTGCCTGTGCACCTGGAACGAGTGGCTTTCCCTGGAACCGGTGGCCACGACCACGCCGCGCCCTCTCAGGTCTCTGGGAAATAACCACACCAGGAAAGACGGGCTTCACGTACGCCCACAGTTTAACTTCCTGTTACAAAGGACAGTATGATAACTTTGAATAATTATCAAGTAAGCCCAGGGCACTTGCTCGGGTGCTTAATAAATGCTAGAAGCTACCGTTTATCCTTTGCCAGGAGCCAGGCGCTGTGCTTAGCACATTACTGAATTCTTACCCGACTCTCAGATGGAGTCCCCATTACTTGCCCATTTGTCAACTACAGAACCGAGGTTCAGCGGGGCTAATACCTTGGCCGGCCTTTCTGATGCCAAAGCCCATGCTTTTAACATTCAGGCTAAAACCTTCAAGGAGCTTCCAATGAGATGGGGACACAAAATTTGGACGGGGAAACTTGAAGGAGGCCGTGCTCCATGTCCACAGGACAGGTGGGTGGTAAAAAGTGCCAGATGGCAGAGGGCCGTTTAGTCTTTGTGGCCACAGAGCACTTCTGTTCAAACTAACCTCATGGAACTAGATCAAAGGTTCTGAGTGACACTTAGGTGCAGGTCTTAAACAGGCCAGCCTCCCTCTGATCCCCTGACCTTGAGGGCCTCTGAGGTCCTTCGGTGAAGCCCAGAGGTGTGTGGGCAGCTGGCAAAGCACTTCGGCGTGAAGTCAAAACCAGCTAGGGTGAACAGGGCAAGTGAGGACCCCTGGCAGGTGACGGCTGAAGTGGCCTTGAAGGTTTGGACGGGAACGGAGTTGAGAAAGGCAGGCATCTGGGTGGGGGAAGGATGAGGTAGTCACTCATTCATTCATTCACTCATTCATTCATTCAACAAATATTCACTGAGCTCCTGCTCTGTGTCAGGCATTGGTCTAGGCACTAGGGGTACTGTGGTGGTTATGGAAAACTGTGCCCATCCCCTTGTTCGAGAACTGATTCTCTGCATGACCTGACCCAGGAGGCCCATGGGAGTGGAGCAGGTTTGGATGGAAGGCAGAAGAAATGGCTTGTTTATCCAATAAATGCATGTGAAGCTCCTACAGGTCACTTGGTCCGGGTCTCTGGGAGCAGAGCCTGAGACGTGACATCCTGTGCACATGGTGTCTGAAAGGAGTGCTTTCTAGAAGGGGCTTAGCAAGGCTGGGGTCTTTGCTGGGGATGCCACGGCCTGGCTTCTGGAACCTGCGCTCTGTGACAGAGTTGATCCCGTCTGCCGCGAGGGGGCGGACCTTTGGTATTCTTATGTCAACCAGTTACCAACTCAGGCTGTCCCCAACTGGGGTGAGGGGTGTTGCAATTTTCCCAGCAAGCCAATGTCCTTACGTAAGGCAATTCTCCAGGAAAAAAAAAAAAATAGGTCAGCAACTGGTGAATGGGCAGATTGGCCTGGCAAAAGCCACCTGGGCAAGGGACCAAAATCGTCTCCAGAGCTGCCCCTGAGTAGTTCCTGGTCCAGCCGGGCAGCTAGGTGTTGGGCAGGTGAGGATCATATAGAGGGCAAATTGTGCCAGTGGAGAAGCAGAGGACAGAGGGAGCCCAGGAGCGGGCACTAGACCCAATGTGGGGTGTCAAGAGACAAGGAATTGAAGAGTTTGTGTCCTGGGTTCAAATTTTGTCTCTGTCACTTGCCAGTTGTTGACCTCCAGGCAATTACTTCTTCTCTCCTAGAGCCACTGTTCGCTCGGTCCTAGGACGCTGGTGTTCCTTGGGTCTCCCTTCTAGACCAGTCAGTGGGATTTGTGTGTAGGAATCGTGTTGCCTGGCTGCCAGCACGCGGTTATTACTGGGATAATGCAGATGGCCCTGTCGATGGGTGGAGGCTGGCTCAGGTGATAAGGTGCCTGTGTCCCCAAGGCCCGCCAGGTCCTCCCCTGCGAATTCCAGAGGGGTCTCCAGGAAGTGAGCCTGAGATGGCTGCCAGCGGCAGGTCCTGATGTGACCCGTCCTGTCGGACCTCCTGGAGGAGGAAACATGGGTTGTGTGTGGATTGGACAGAGTTGTCTCGGGAAGGGCCTGGGGCTTAGTTGAGAGCTGGAGTAGGGAATCACGTCCCATCACCTCCCCAACCCGGCCCACAACCCAGTCCCGAAGCCGAGACCACTTCCTTCTCTCGGTCTCACACATCCACCCATCCATTCATCCATCCAATATTTCTTGAACACGAATTACACAACAAGCGTGGAGGATGTATTGTGAATGACACAGAAGGGACCCACCCCTATACTCATGGAGCTCCAAGTTTATGGTGGGGTCATCGAATGCCAAAGACAGGGGACAAAACTAGGGACATCGCCAAGGGGTCGGGAAGGTGAAAGCACTGAGCAGTTCCTGGGCAATGGGGGCAGAGGTGGGGCCGTGAGGAGGTGGGCTGGTGGGGGGCGGGGTGGGCAAAGCATATGCTCTGCTGTAACTGGAATCCAGCTGGGAAGGGAAGGGACGTCGATCTCGGGGAGCGACCGTCGAACTGGGAGAACACAGTGTGCGCGTGATGGTGTGTGTGTGTGATGGTTTGTGTGCATGCAAGGATTTGTTTGAGGGCTTGTGTGTGAGAGCGTGCATGTATGTAAGGTAACCTCTGAGGGGGGATGTGTATGACGGGTCATGTGGGAGTATATGTGTGAGGATGTGTGTACTTAATGGTGTGTATATGGGCATGTAAGTGTGTTTATGAGTGAGTGTGCACATGCGGTATCATATAGGTACATGTGAGGGTGTGTGAGGACGAGTGTGTGGGGGACAGTGTGAAGGATGGTGTGAGGGGAATGTCTGTGAACGAGTGTGCATCTATGCCTGTGAACATGTGTGTATGAACATACCTGAATGTGCATATGTGTGTCAGTGTCTGCATCTGTGAACATGTGTGCCTGCATGCATGTATCATATTTTTTTCCCTCAAATTCTGGGGCCTTAGCATGAGAGTCTTGAAGCTAATTCAGTCCAACCTCTCTCCCACTCCCCTGCTTGCCTGAATAACACCGCCACCTCACATGTGCACAGCACTCTACAGTGCGCACGGTCCCACTCATTATTCCCAGGGGCCCTCACAAGGGCCCTGTGAAGAGGGCTTCATCCCATTCAGTAAACGTGGATCCTGAGGCCGATGGGCCCCCAGGGAGGTGGTGGCAGTGCCTAGGTCACAGCGATTGGTCTCTGGCCAGACATGGGCTCTGACTACTTATTTCTGTATCTCTTCTAACTCAAGCACTTACGCGCACGACAAGATGTCTATTCAAAGCCCACACAAGTCATTATATTATTTCTTTTGTCCTGTGATTCTCTTTCTTTTTTTATTCTATTTCTCCCCTGGGTTCCCCTTCCGTTCCACTTCATTAGGAATAAATGAGACTATAACCCTAACCCATCCCTTGGCCCCCTCTGCCAAATGCACTTTAAAAATCACTTTTCAATTAAGAGGGAAATTCTTATAAAAATGTTTAAATCAAAGTGGAGTTTATTCAAGAAAACACAGGGGGAAAAAAATGAGTTTGCAATGCTCACCACGCTCCCCCAGAGCAATGCATCACAAAGAGACATTTAATGCTTGCAAAGGAAAACAAACAATTGCAAATAAAGACCAAATATTTTCAGAGTCAAGCCCCAAAGCAGGGAAAACAGATTCCGTCTTAAGGAAGTTGGCAGAGCTGTTGGCCAGCAATTCCCACCAATTCGGGGTACAAAATGCCTTCTTCTGCTCACTTGACCCTGCAGGCTGAGCTAATGCCCCCAAACGATCTTCCTCCTCGTCATCGGCAGACATTGGCAGCCTGCCAGGCACCCACGTGAATATTTGAGGAGGGGTGACTATTGCGTACGCAGAACCAAGGGTCAGTCAGTACTGACCTGCAGGCTCCCACTGAGCCCAGTGCAGTCCGAGCTTTCCGTAGCCGAGCCTTGGACCACCCCTGCTCTGAGCAGCCAGTGCCGTGCTCCCAACCTGGTCCTCCCTCCTCTTCCAACCATGACCCTCCCAGCAACCCAGCTGGGACCTGAGCTGCCCTCAAGGAGCTGAACCCAGTTGAGGGAGGGAGCTGGGAGGGCAATGTCTTGGGGACTGTGCCTGAGTTAGCTCCGGGAAGGGGGCCGGAGATAAAGGCAGTAATGGTATGACCTTTCTCTCTCTCCCTGTCTGTCTCTCCTTCCTCACCGGCTCTCTGACTCTGCCCGTCTCTGTCACTCTAGTGATAATAACGGCTGCCCGCGCATGGCTGCCATACTTCCCCATCCCTGTCCTCATCGATCATCCCATCTGCTGTGTAAAGTGGGCAAGGCTGGAATGATCCTGTTTAATGCTGTAGCAGCCAGAGGCTTCGAGAGGTTAAGTGGTTTCTCCAAGATCACACGGAGCTGGGCTTTACCCCCGAGACAGTGTTTTCCGGTCCAGAATGTTCTTTCCCACGACATCATGGAGGCGCCCCTGTCTCCTTCCGAGGTGTTTCTCCACTCTGGCTGATACTCAACACCCATTTCCCTCTGTTCTCTTGGCGAGGATGTTCGATATGGAGACAGGAATGTCAGGAATGGGTGTTTTGTGCCCTTGGCCCCACGGGACAGCAGTCATGCTAACATCAGCGTGGTTACCACCTATCGGGCACTGGGCTCAGTGTTAGATGCTGGTTCGAGGAATGGGTACACCCGACCCTTACCTACCGTTGCTGGAAACTGACGCAGACCCATTTAAGAATATGAAATTGACTGGCTACAATGGAGGGTCTGTCCACGGAGAAGGGTAGGGTACAGGCTAAGCGTTTGGAATGTTGCCACCAAATGGGGAACAATTATCGAGCAATGAGCGTGGCCTGCAAAATGGTGTGTGGCTCAGTGTCTTTCAAGCATGAAATACTTTTCTTTCTTTCTATCCTTGCCGGAGGACATGCTTATTGATTTTAGAGAGAAGGGAAAGCGGGGTGGAGGGGGGAGAGAAATGTCAATGTGTTGCTTTCTGTATGCGCCCTAGAGGGGACCAAACCTGCATCCTAGGCATGTGCCCCAACTGGGAATCGAACCTGTGACTTTTGGGTTCACAGAATGATGCTCCAACCAACCGAGCCACACCAGCCAGGGCTCAGACATGAAGTACTTTTAGAGGGCACATGTTTTCAAAGACACCTCCCTCTCAACGTTGCCAGGAAATATTTTTATGATGCTGTTGCTTAAATGTGGCAAAGCAGCAGGTATGAGTTCTTCACGCTTACATTGCTCTAAAGCCAAAACAAACCCACAAATTAAATACAATCACAATCACAAAATTTGAATTAAAAAATGTCCGCCGTGGGATTTCCGCTGGCCTCGGAGAGCCCGCGGTGACTTGGTTTCCTCACCTCCTCGCACTGCTGCAAATTCCATCCACACCGCAGGGTGTCCCAGCCTTTGGCCTTCACCCGACACGCAGAGGCTCACTTCCATGTTATATCTACAGCCTGGCCTCTTTATCAAGCTGTAATTAAAGCAGGAAAGGTCAGCCCAGAACAGTCACTGGAAGCGTGTGGCCGTTTGTAGCGATAAGATAGCTACCAGTGAATCCAGGGTAATGGCAATGTCCTACAAATAAGAACACAACGATAACACTTACATCACAAGCGTTTTATGAACCATCCCCTGGGGACCGTAGTTCAGGAACTGAAGTTCAAGTGCATTCAGCAGTAGCGGGAGCGTGCAGGAATGTTGGCGGGGCTGGGGGGAGGAGCCCACTAGGAGGTTATGGCAACCTAAAGGTTTGATGCCAGGAGGGCTTTAAGGGCTAAAATGGGAAGGAAGATCCAAATGATGTACTAGAGCAGCGAGTTTCGACTGGTGTGCTGCAAGAATTTTTTAAATATGCAACACCTGACTATTTAGTCAGGGGCACTGACCTTTTTCTCCCTTAGATCGTCAGATAAAAAAAATGACAACAGCCAACACTACAATAGCTGTCCGGTGTGAATGGATCAAAATTAAACCTATTCTTTTTGTCAGATCAGCGAAAAATAGAATATTTTTTGGTATGCCTCAGAGGTTTAGTGATTAGTTTCTGTGTGCTGTGAGATTTTTTTTTTAAAGGTTGAAAATGTCTGTACTGGAGGGAGATTAGGCAGGAGGTGGGCCTTGTCGGTGAGGCCCGGACAACTGGCTTCCCAGGGCCCAGGGTGCCGTGGTGATGAGGAAGAAATCGGCAGGCAGCTGGGCAAGGAGGACGCCTCAGCTGGGTTTTCCCAAGCTCGCTGGGACCTGGGGCTTGGCTTTACCCTGCGTGTCTGATCCGGGGTTTCGTTCTTCGGTTACATGAGAAGAAACCGTTCCGCCATACTTGGCAGACGGCTGAGTAAGGGTGCTAGCTGGGGTGTCCAGCAGACCACAGTCTGAGTCCTAGCTCTGTCGCTTACCAGCTATAGGACCTCAATCTATCCAAACACGTCTGGAGCTGTTTTCTGGGCTGTAAAGGGGAAAGAACAATATAGTACCTTCCCATCGTTACTGTCAAGGTCAAACAATATAGTACCTTCCCATCGTTACTGTCAAGGTCAGACGCAGTCATGTGAGCAAAGGGCTTAAACTAGCGTCCGGCACCTTGTGAGCTCAGTAACTTAGAGCTGCGGCTGCTACTGAGATTATCCTGTGGGCCCACCAGCAGCCTTCTTTCCTCGGTGCCTCTATCTGCCGCTCCACCCACATGGGTCTGGGCTCCCCTCCCCCTGTGTCTCCTGCTCCCTGAGACGGCTCAATCGAAGGCCAGGACCCCCCAGTTGCTCTCCTTTCTGTGAAGCCGGCTTTCACCCTGCTCCCTGCTGTACACCCCTTGGCAGTCCCGGGGAGCCTGCAGACCCCTTCTCAGAAGCATGTTTCTCAATGCCTAAAAAAATAACACACAGGGTTGTGAGAGAAACAATTATATTAAAGTGCTGTTACAAAAAACATGCATTTTTAAACAAGCGTGATATGGGAACATGTGTGTTTCTCTATTAATGGAGTCACTAACCAGAGTGGCTAGGAGTCAGTCTAACAGAAACTGTATTTGCAAGATAGGAGCATAAATATTTTGAGACGTTTGCAACAATTGTAAGATGACATGAAAGTACCTACGATTCCTATCAGTGACAAAGTCACAGGTCCGAGAACACCGATGTGGCTTTTGGTCTCTCTTCGTAAGCAAAGCAAATGCTGAACTTCAGTGAGAGATCGGTAAAGAGGTAATTATTTTTCCCATCCAAGTTCACAGCTCCTCTGAGTTGTATCCGTAGACGCCGCGCTTCAAATCCAATGTTAACTGCTGTGAACTTGCCTTTTGCCATTAACTCTATTAACTCCGCCTTATCTCTGTTTAACTGTGCAAAATCTCTGTCTGAATGTTAAAAAATAATCAAATAAGAGAGAAAGCCTTACATTAGCAAGCAGTTCCCCACCCCACCCCTTCCTGCTCTTGGAGGCTCCCCAGGGGTTACTGTGTTTCTCTTTTCTGTTTCCTCTGCGATTACCTCCAAATCTCTAAAACCCGCGCTTATAGTTGATATTTATTATACACCGACCTCACATCTTATCTATTGACATGCATTTCATACCTTGTCCTCCCAGGAGGGGCCTCTCACTATGTTTAGTTCCCCGTTGGTTACCTTGGCAACTTTGAGACATGCCTTCACTCTTATTTCTTACTGCATCTACTATAGGCAGTATATTTTGACTCCACACTATTTCAGATGAGATTTTGGTCCTCCACCTTCCAGTCCTCTCCCCGTTTCCTGAATTTTCATTATTGATAACTCACTCTTTTTTTTTATGTTAGGTCCTGTATATCTAGTATAATTTTAAGCTTCTAGAAAGCAGGGATGTGGTTGGGTTTCTCTTGTATCCCAGGGGTTTATAAGACGTACCCCCCTCACCTGGCTGCCTATCTGGGCAAGGAGCCCCCAGCCACCACCAGGACCAGGGAGGGGGTGGACTGATGCAGTGCAAGTCTACTCCTACCAAGTGGCCAGAGGCCATCACTGCCCATCATTTTGCACTACAGGTCTTCTGTCCTGGCCTTGGGGCTGAACTCCCCACTACAACTCGAAGGAAGCCTCTTCAGGGAGATGATTAAGGACTGTCTGAATAATTAGCTTCCCTCCCTGCAGTGTCACTAGATCTTCAGTCAGGCGTGAAATGGTTCTGGGCAAGGAGACAGCAAGACTGAATTTCAGAAGGCTTTTTTGTATCCGTCCTGAGGTTGATGACTTCCTCCCACATGCTCTTCCTGTTCAAAACAAGAATCCATTGTCTGTGAGAGAGATCTCCTGCAAAAAAAAACCATCTTTCTAAAACTTGCTCTCTTCACTCAGGTCTCTCTAACATCCATCCAAGGCTTCCCAGTCTGCTGGGACAAAACCCTAACTCAAACTCAACCCAAGACCCTGGACTCTAGTCAACTCTCTCATTCTCTCCAGCTTCCCTTTCCATAATCCAGACAGACATCTCATAATTCCCCCCACGTAGCATCCTTTCTCTTGTCCTTACCTTTGCACATGCTGTTCCTGCTGCCTGGAAGACTCTTCTCCCTCACACTAATGCCTACTTGTCCTCCCTGCTTCAGCCCAGACGTCACCTCTACCAGAAAGTCCTGCCTGACCCCCCGATCTTGTATCCTCCCACAGCTTCTTCTCCTCATTCCTCTCGTAACACATATCATACTGAATTGAGATTACCATTTACTTGTATCCCCTGTAGAATGTGAGTTCCTTGAAGGGAGGGTCTGTGTTACTCAGTGTTAGGTCACAACAATGCTTAGCACAGTGCCTGAAAGCTAGAAAATGTTTAATAAATATATTCATGGTGGGCACGGGTAGGCGGATAATGGAGGAATGGATGGACAGATAAATGAATAATTGGGTAGATGTGTGGGTGGGTGAGCTGATGGATCAATGAGTACATAGGCAGATGCACAGATAAATGAATAATTGGGTGGATATTTGGATGGACGGGTAGGTAGGCAATTGGATAGATGGATGGATGGATAGCTGGAAAGATGGAATAGACATGTAGGTGGGTGAAGAGGCTACTTGTTGGAGGATAGAAGGTGGACGATCTTCTCATCCCTGAAATATGTATAATATTAAGAAAGACCCCAGGGAACAAACTTCTTATGCCTTTCATCCCAAAACTCCATGGCATGACTTGGCTGGCGCTGTTGCACGTAGTCCTGAGGTGAAGTTCACGGTCCAGCCTTCCCCAGCTCTCTGACCCATGGCGGGGAGTCACTCAGAAATGTCTCTGACCCTTCCTGGAACGTGGGCTTTTATGGAGTGTCTTTGGGGCTCTGCATTTTAGATGTTTATTACCAATGGTGTAAGCAGGACTTTCTTCGGGTTGATTTTTCAATAACAGACATTTTCTAAGAATATATTGTGCCCCAATTATATGCCCCAGCCATTACGACAGGTGCTAGGGATGTGGAGATGAGCAAACACGGCCGGTTGCCCCAGAGCTCAGAGTGGCAGAAATGGGGGTGTTAATGCGCATTCAGCCAATAACAATGCAACCGACACCACTGCCGGCCAGGATTGAGCGATAGGAGAAGAGGACACAGATGGGGACAGATGAGCAGGCGTCCCGTAGGAGAAAGTGCAGGGAAAAGATACTGCCGTGTGAGACAGGTACTTTGAGCTTCGTGGTATCAATGTAGAAAGTGAGGCCCAGTGGGGTTCGGCAGAATAATTCAAGGTCATGTAGCTGGTAAATGGCATTCTCCCTTCCCCCAGGACCCAGGCTTCTAGCAACTGCATGGCCTTGACGTAGCATAAAGCAGACCATGAGGGAGGGACCAGGATGGATTAAGCCGGGTACCAGGGGATCATGGCAGAGAGGGAAATGTGCTCTTTCTGGAGGCAGGCTGGAGACTTTACCCAGGGAGATAGTTCTCCGTGCGCTTGAGGGTGATTATTCACAGACCTGGACAGGGCTTGTCCCGTGGTCTCTGATACCTTAGTGAGGTGCATTCCGTGGTGCACAGCTTGGGCTGAGACTCTGACCAAGGACTGGCATGTGTTTCTCAGTCACGCCACTTGCTTTCCCAGAAGCGGCACAGTGCCGAGGGCAGGACCCAGCTTGGGATCAGATGGGCCTACGCTGGAATCCCAGGCCTCTGCCAACCATGGGACAGGCAAGCGGCTGAGTCCAGTGCCCGTCTCTCAGCGTAAGCTCTGTGAGTCTCTGTTCCCTCATCTGGAAAACGGGGGTCGTGGTGCCTCCTTCACCCAATGGTCAGTCTAAGGATAGAGTGAGCCAGCCTGGCACGTAGCAGGGCCCCGTAAATGGTGGGTCCCTTCTCCTGTCCCTTGGGCACAAGCAACCTGCTTGGACTATTCTCATAGATGACCCCGTTGCGGACAGGGAACCCCTTTGAGAATCTAATAACAGCTAGAACCTCTCTCTAAAGAGAAATATATGTGTACCCTAAATTGTGCAAGCCATCTCAGGAGGGGGGCACCCCACTGTGGGCTCAGGCTCAGTCCTCTTGGTCTTAGGGCCAAGGCGTAAGTCATGCAGTTAGCAACACTAGCATTTTCGTGGTCGAGGATTTTGGAAACCCACGGGACCATAGACGATCAGGTTTCAAAGCCTCTCTGTGGACAATGACATGCTCTCAAGCATCGGTGAATTGATCAAGGCAACCATGACCACCATTTGGAGATTTTCCACGTTCTGAGCTTTGCTCTTACGAGTATTAACATTTTGAATAAACAAAGCAATCCCACCTCTACTCTCCATGTCACAGACGAAGACGCTGAGGCTCAGAGGGGTGAAGTTTCTCACTCAAGGACAGTCAGGAAGTGACAGAGACAGGGTGTCTACCTGGGGCCATTTAATTCCAAGAGCTGTTGTCCTAATGTGAGAGGATCCATGGGACTTAGGGCCAGCTGTTTCTCACACCCCAAAGATAAATGCAGTAAGATGGTGTCTTTATCGAACCAGAGCTCACGGGGCTGGAGCGGAAGCAGAGGGGATGCTGTGGGGTGGCTGGCCATGACGACTGTGACCGAGGTGCGCTCTGCTCCCAGCCGTGGGGTGCGCTGCGTGGGCTGCATGCAGAGCCAGACCTGAGCCCATCACCCCCAAAGCTGTTCAAGGTTTCCAGGGCAGGGTCCTCCTGGCAGGTGCCACGTGGGCTCCTTTTCTCACAGTGGCCGAGAACAGCAGGACAACACTGTTAATGACAGCTCATGGGCGTTGCTAATTGGATGGTCGGTCTCATTTCTGCCTTCCGAGGCTGTCTGATGACAGCAGAAACCAGGGGGCCCTGGAGTCACTGCAAATTGGTTGCCCCGTGGCTTTGTTTCCTGGAAGGAATGCAGTCATGGGTTTTTCCCCACCACGACTTTGATAGGCAGAGAAGCAGCAGGCTGACAGCCTGGCAGCCATGTCCTCCCACACACAAGGCCACAAGATCCCCTGAAGTGGGTGGCTTCAGTCCCTGGCCCCTCCTGGGAGCTTAGATGCCATCCACGGGAGTTGCCTGAATGACCAGCTCATGCCAATTAGAGCCGTTAGCAGTGGACACCCTGTTTCCCTCTGTACTTCCACCCACGGAGTGTGGGAGATGCATCAAAGCAGGAAGGAGGGAAGAGCAGCTTGGGAATGCTCCGAGGCCAACCCTGCTCAGGCCTGGACGTGTGGGGGACCCATGCATGACTGGCCTCTCTGGGTGCCGTGGCCCTGCTTTTGAAATGCGAGAGGCAGCGGCAGCCCGCCGTGCACGTGGGCTGTGAGGCCTTAACTGTCTTGAACAAGAGGTGTGTTAGTCTGCCATAGTAAACTCCCGCAAACTGGGCGGCTGGAGCAACAGAAACGTGCCTTTCCCGTTGGGGAGGCTGGAAGTCCAAGACCAGGGCGTCAGCAGGGGTGGTTCCTTTAGAGGACTGTGAGAGAGAGTCCGCTGCCTCTCTTTCTCAGCTCTGGTCACCTCAGACCTTCCATGCCTTGTTCAGGACATTCTCCCTGTCTTTACATCATCTTCCCTCTGTGCCTGTCATGTCTGTCTGTCCCTTCACGTGGTGTCCTTTTTAGAAGGACACCAGTCATATCAAATGTCCCCTCCCCACTCCCGTATGACCTCATCTTAGCTAATTACATCTGCTGCAACCCTATTTCCAAATAAAGTCACATTCTGAAGTCCTGGGGCAAAGACTTCAAAATAGGAATTGGAGGCGGGACCGGAGGAGCACAATTCAACCCAAAACAAGAAGGGGACTACGTCGCAACTCAGAAAAGGGCAAGTGTGGCTTGGAACCTGTCATCCCTTCTGTAAGTGGTCAACAGACAGATAACTAGATACACAAAAGACAGGATGGCAGGAGGAGGTGGGAGAGAGTATGTGGTTACGAATGAGTGGTCGGAACCGGAGTATAAGGACACAAGTCTGTCACCAGAGCTCGGGGCGGTTCTTCTCTCTCTTCCACCTCCTCTTCTTCATCTTTCTCCTCCTCCCCCCCTCCTCTTCTTCCTCCAAATAAGTGAACAGTGAGGTACTTGGGCATTTTGGGGATGGTTCCTCTCTACAAAAGAAGATATCCCAGGGACAGGTGAGCAAGGGGAGCTGTTGGGATTCAGAAAAGAAACAGTGCTCAATGTATATTGCCTTTTTAAATGAGAATATTCATAAAATGCTTTCCTTAACACCCCCCTCCCCCAACTTTAGGTTCCCTAGAGCTGCAGATCTTAAACTTTAGCATAAATCTGATGTCTGGAGGATGGGAGGTGGGGAGGGTGAGGGGGAGAGGGGTGGTAAAGAGACTTGAATGTGGAGACAAAGGTGGGTCTGGGTCAAAGAGCCGCGAGGATCTGTCAGGCACCTTAAGGAGGTCGGGCAACGGGGAGTTAAGGAAAGGATTTAAGCAAGGGGAAGAGGGAAATAAATCCTGATTTGCGCTTTAGAAAGATCGTGCTGGCTGAATGGCAGTGAAGAGCGGGCCAGAGACCAGTTAGGGGCACGCACAGTAATCCCAGCGAGAGATGGTGGTGGCCTGAGGCTTTCTAACACGGCTTAAGAATTGGAGTTAGACATGGCACCTGTCTCATCTCCAAGCTCCTGAACCAGACCTGGTCAGATGGCAGGGGCTAGAGACTGCCGCCAGCAGGGGGTAGGTATCCCAGTTCCAATCCTGACCTTGGAGGAACTTGCTGTGCGGCCTTGGGCAGCACACTTAAGCTCTCTGGGCTTTGGTCTCCCCAGCCATGAAATAAGGACAATCACCTACCTCACAGGAAAGATAATGGTGGCTTCTCACCTGGCCAGGGGGAGGATTAAATGAGAAAATGCACGTAAAAATGCACATTGTGCCCAGAAGCATAAGGACCCAACACAGAGTAGCTGTAATTATTTCATTTCTCAATTGTTAATCCTCCAGTGACCCAGCACCTGCTTCATGCCATGTCCTGGGGACCTAGTGAGCAAAACACTGTCCCTGCCCTCGAAGATGTCACAGGCAGGCTGGGGAGGCAGACAGGTACATAAAGGGAAGGGAGGAGTCGACTCTGCGGGGGGATGCTGTTGTTTTTCCTGTGGGGTGGGTGATGACCCTTTCTTCATGGTTGGGCAGACCAAGGCTGAGAGAGCTTAGACGTGTTGCCCAAGGCCACGCCACACGTTTCTCCATGGCCTGGCGTTCCTCACAGGCATGGACAATGGCCAGGGGAATGTTTGTGGGGAGAAGGAAACGCTATGTGCGTGGACAGTGAGAACCCCCCCACCCCTGGACCCCTGGCTCCAACTGTCAGCCGGGAACACGGAGCAGGGTCATATGATCAGGCCTGGAAATCTCTCCTTGGCATGAAGAGACCAAGAGCTCTGTGTGTGTGTGTGTGTGTGTGTGCTTGTGTGTGTGTTAGAGTCAGGGAGTTGCCTAAATAGCCCAGATCACAAGCCTCGTGGTGCCGGGTGTGTGATGGCCACAGGGTCACGGGGTCCCCGCGGGAGTGCCACATGAGATGAAAAAGACACCTGGGGCCTCACTTGGCCCTGGGCCGCCCAGCTAAAGGGCAAGGGTGAAAATAACCCTGGGCTGTCAGGAGCCGATGGGGAGACTGCCTCCAGGAGGGCACGTGATGGGTCATTTAAACTGAAAGCCCTGCCTGCCCCTGACCTTGCCACGTCTGGAGAAACTCCTGCTCAGGGCACGTTATTTATAATAGCGCAAAACTGGAAACAGCGTAAACGTCCATCAGGACAGGATTGAGGAAGGAAAACACAGCCTCTTGGATGGATAGAGCTATTTGAAACAAAGCACTAGTCTATAAGCATAAGCAGTTATATGCGGTGAGGTCTAAACCCACCCTGTAGAGTGAGATGAGAAAGTTACAAAATAAGGTATAAAAGGTGATAATGTCCATGTGTATTTAACTATTTGTACCTATACAAAATAATGCTTTCTGTATTTTATCAATATATATGTACGTGTTTATATGTATCAGTATAAAGCGAGATTGAAAAGAGACACAGGAAACTCAGGGTAGAGCACCTCTGGGGAGTGGTGAGGTCAGAGGGCATTCGACCTCTAGAACGGATCATTCTTTAATGCCCTTCTCCTCCCTGTGACAAAATCGTTTTCCGTAACAACGCTGTAATAATAGGTATTATTTTCAAATGTTTGTTCTTTGGTTTTAAACCAATAATTTAAAAAGAATAAATTTCCGTTTTAAAGATATATTCAAACTCAGTAAAATAGGTCATAAATGAACTAAAAAAAAAAAATTGTGCTTAACAAAAACCAAACATATTTTCCTACTCATTGGCACTCTGTTTCACGCTTTTAAATATAAATAAATTCTAAATGCCACTCCAAGTGGTGGCAGAGAATGGCAAGTCACAAAAGCGCTGTTTCTTCGCGTCTATAGTCACTGCTTATTTGGAAACTACTGTTTAAACATGAGAACACATATTATCCCAGAGGCTGGAGATACAACCTGAACCCAAAGTGACTGGGAGCAATTCTAAACCATCAAGCACTTTTGAACTTGGAAAAAAACTGCAGGGAGCTGAATCCGCCTGTGTCAGGAGCCAGCGGATGGGTGGGGCAGGGAGGGAGCCAGGGTAGTTCTCTGAATTCCCTTCCAGGTAGAATAATATGTTCATTAAAGAATAAATCATGAAAACAGGCTATTTGGAAGCTAATTATTAAACCTGAACGTAATGCAGCGATGGTTTGGAACCTAGACAAACAAAAACACTTTCTCAGGGAGGGGTGCTTGATCGCTGACTTTGGTCAGCCTAGGCAGTGCCCAGAGGTAATAAAACACAGGCGGGCTTCCATCAGTTTTAGTGTATTGTAAACTTTTCTACAGGCAGCCTAGCTCTGCACTGCCTGCTTTCCGGGTGGGCCACCCCTTCAGCCACGGTCTTGCTGCCCTGTTGCTAGGGAGTGCTGGTAGGGACCGACATCAGGGCCCCGTCCAAGGAGACCTGAGCTTCAACTAAATTAGTCTAATTTTTTTTCCAGCATGGAGGCTAAGAGCGTAGGCTCTGGAGTCAGACAGCCTAGGTTCAAATCCTGGCCCCACGGTTGTGTTAGTGAGCAAGTTACTTAATTTCTCCCAGTCTCAGTTTCCTTGTCTATAACATGGGGTTAATAATATCTGTATCAGACAATGGCTAGGAGGATGACATAAGGTATTTGTATAAAAAGCTGAGAAACACCTCCTGCGTATCGTAGGTGCTCAATAAATGTTAGCCATGTCTTTAGAGGAACAGTATATTCATACCTGAACAATGTCATTTGAAAAAATATATGCTTAAGCACACTCTTACCATACGATCTAGCAATTACACTCCTTGATATTTACTCAAATGAGTTTAAATATCACGTCCACACAAAAAAATGTGCACACATATGTTTATAGCAACTTTATTTATAATTACCAAAATCCGGCCCTGGCTGGTGGGGCTCAATGGATCGAGTGTCAGCCTGCAAACCAAAGGGTTACTGGTTTGATTCCCTAGTCACGGCACATGCCTGGGTTGCGAGCCAGGTCCCCAGTAGGGGGCACACGAGAGGCAACCACACATTGATGTTTCTCTCTCTGTCTCTTTCTCTCTCCCTTCCCCTCTCCCTAAAAATAAATAAATAAGATCTTAAAAAAAAAAAAAAAAATATGTAAAAAAAAACAAAAAAAAAACACACAACAGTGACCAAAATCCAGAAGCGACCTAAAGGTGAATGGATTAATAAGCTGTGCTACATTCACATGATGGAATATTTCTCAGGGCTACAGAGAAATGAGCTGTCAAGCCACGAAAAGGCACGGAGGGAGCTTAAATGCCTATTACTATGTGAAAGAAGCCAATTTCAAAAGGCTGCTTACTATATGATTCCAACCATATGACATTCTGGAAAAGGAGAAAGCAGGGAGGCAGTAAGATCAGTGGTTGCCAGGGATTAGTCGGGAGGGAGGAAAGACTAGGCAAAGCATGAAGAATTTTTAGGGCAGTGAAACTGTTCTGTGTGATAACTAAAATGACAGGTACATGTCATTACACATTTGCCCAAATCCATGGAATGTACAACACCAAGTGTGAGCCTGGAAAGACCGTGAATTCCGGGTGATAATGATGTGTCCGTGCAGGTTCATCAGTTTAACAAACGTCCCTTCTGCTGGGGGATGTTGGTGGCGGGGGAGGCTGTGTGCGTCGGGGGCGGGCAGAAGGCATATGGGGTATTTCCCATTTAGTTTGACTGTGAACCTAAGACAGCTCTATAATGTAAAATCTATTTGAGAAAAAAAACGTGTCTAGATAAAAGGCTGGAAGGTCAAAATGTTAACCAAGGCTAATGCCGGGTAGTAGGAATGTACAGTGTTGCTATTTTATTCTTTGTATTTTTAAAAAATTCTGACCTCCCTCCACATTTGGAGGCTCCCGTGCACTGACCCAGGGCCCAGCTCTCAGCAGCTCTTTAGCTTTGGGTCCGATGCTTCTGGGTCTGCCCAGGGCAGCTGGGACATGGCCTGTGGGGCTCTCCGGCGTGACCTGAGAGGCAGCTTTCCTCTCTGAGGAGATATTCCTTGTCTGGGGGTGAACACGGGGAGAAGCCAGGCTGCTGGGAGGGTCTTGGGTCAGGTAGGTAGAGGGAAGGGAAGCAGCTTCGAGGTCAGGGCGTCTCTTGGGATGGAGTGATAGGTCAGAAGATTGCACAGGAGGCTACCTGGAACGCCAGCCCTGGTACCTGTTCATCCACCTGCCCATCCATCTTAGTCTGTCTGCCCATCCGTCAGTCCCTCTGCCCATCCACCCGTCCATTCGTCCATCCATTTATGCATCCATCCATCCATCTATCCACTTACCTGCCTTTCTATCTGCTGGTCTGCTTGTCCCGCCCCTCATGCATCCATTTCATCCATTCATTTATTCCACAGATATTTATTGAGCGCCCGCGGTGTGCCAGGGACTGTGCTCGGCCTGGGACATCGCTGGGAGCAGGGCAGGCTACTGCCGCCCTGAGGCTGACGCTCCGGCGAGGAGCACAGCAATGACAAACAGACAAACATGTAATCACAAGGTGGGTGAAGACGCAGGGGGACACAGCCGGGCTGCTGCCCGTCCATCCATCTGGCTAGCCGCCCACCTGCCAGTCCTCCCGCCTCTCCTTGCGTCTCTCCGTCTGTTCTGCTGGCAGCCTGGCCCAGCCCGCAGACTCCTGGTCTGCCAGAGGCTCCTGCCCAGAGCCTCCCTTCACTCTTGCTTCAACTTGCCCAACTGTGAGAATCACTGATGCACCAAGAAAGAGAGAAAAAGAGAGAGAGAGAGAGAGAGAGAGAGAGAGAGAGAGAGAGAGAGAGGAAGGAAGGAAGGAAGGAAGGAAGGAAGGAAGGAAGGAAGGAAGGAAGGAAGGAAGGAAGGAAGGAAGGGGATTTCTAGAACCCTCCTGAAGATCATCCTCATGTGAGACCTGGAACCTGAGTGTCTAACAAGCTCCCCATTCTGGTTGCAGACAAGTGGCAGGGGCTGCCCAGGGGTGAGGGAGCCATGTCTCAGCGGCACCTTCTCCTCCACCTTCAGCTGCACCCGAAGCCTCTCATGCAGCTCTGGGATCCTGGGGACAGCTGGGCCTGGGTGACAGGGCCCCGGGGACACACCTGGACTGATTCTCATGGCCCAGAGCCCTGGGGGAGGGCTCACTGAGGCCGGGGTCAGAGCAACTCAGTGCCCTGCTTCCAGGAGCTCGAGGAGGGCAGGTTTCTGGAAGTTCCAGCAAAGAGGTGCCCTCTGGGTCCCCTGAGCTCCTGAGGAGGAGGAGGAGCCTTGAAGGGTCTCAACAGCCGCAGCAGGTAGGAGACCTGGGCAGGGAAGAGCCCAGCCATTCCGCCCAGTAGGAAGGCTCTTCTGCCAACTCTGCGCAGGTGAGGCCCCGCCCTGGTAGCACCCGCCCTGACGGTCCTGGGCAGCACCTGGATTTGTTAAGGAAATCACCCACTGTGGGCACTGGAGGGGGTAGGGCAGGTTTGAATGGACTGAGAGGATCAGAAAGGCGTCCTAGTTGACAGGGCGGCAGGACATCTCAGCATTTGAGTGAAAGCGGGACCACCCTCATTTTCTGAGGCTCATGGAAAACTGAGGGGGTTTCAAAGCAGAGCTGACAAAACTCACTGCTGTGCCTTCGACGCTCGCCACGATCTAATGAGGTTGCATTTAACACCAACCGCAACGGGGCAATACGGGTAGGCTGGTCACAAAAAAACGGCAGGACTTATTTCGAAAATTGACGAATAGTGCACTTCAGACAGCATGACCTGTGCGGAGGGTAGACATTAAAAGTTGTTTGATGAGTGTCTTCTGCTTGAGAGCCTATCGCTGCATCTTGGTGACCACACGAAGGACTATATTCCGGCATAACATCAGGTGTCTGGGTTTGGGGCTCCCACTCCCGGCAGCACAGGCAAGGCCTGTGGGCAGCCACATGAGACTGCTGTTGGGGGGACCTGGGACATGGGGTTGAATGAGGCAGCGTATACCGTGAGGGCAGGCTGGAAGCATCTCATTCACCCTGGGGAAGCCAGGGGGGCTTCCTGGAGGAGGCAGCTCTGACCTGGGCCCTGAAGGATGAGTAAGCATGAGGTAGGTAAAGAAAGGCAAGAAGGGGCTTTCAAGAAGAAGGAGGAGCAGGAACAGGCCAGGGGAGGCCGGAGCCTGGGCTCTGAGAACGGAGGATGGAGAGGTGGAGAGGGGGAGGCAGGAGAGGGCCACTCAGGTGTTTCCAGGAATTGGAACTTGAATCCCCGGAGTCAGTTCACCACCGGGTCTGCTTCCGGGGAACCCAAACAAAGGCAGCGTCGTCTTGGCATCCCAGCCTTCCCGATCGCCCTCCCTCCCCACCTGGTCCCGTTTCTTCCCCGCCCTCGCCAGCCCCTCCCTCCCCGCGTTGCCTCCCGTCCCCACCTCGGAAGCAGATGGCATCATCTGGGTGAGAGAGCTGCCTTTGCTGTGATTTATGATCCTCGATTGGGGGGCCGTTATTTTTGGCTGCCGCTCTCCACCTTTTGCTGTCCTCTGTGATGGAGGAAGTTCTGCCCTTTTCTTGGGCACCAGAGGGTGGCTGTGGAGACAGCTTTGTCCCCCAGGAGACATTGGGCAATGCTGGAGACACTTTTGGTGGTCACAAATGGGGAGGAGGTTGATACCAGCATCTAGTGGGTGGAGAATGGGGACGCTGCTAAACATCCCACAAGGCATGGGACAGCCCCCTCTCACCGCCACCACAAAGAATTATCTGGTTCCAAATGTCAATAGTGCTGAGGTTGAAGACTCCGGGCTATGCGTTTCTTCACTTCTTTTAACTTTCTTATGACAGTATAAGGATGTCATATCCTCCTCTGGTAAATACAAGAGCAGTCAAAATGTTATGTGGCCTGATGCTTGTTCCTTGCAATGGCAGAGGGGCCCAGCAGTGATAATATCTCATGCATGACTCTGTGCTACGCCTGTGCCAAGCAGATCATATTATTAGGAGACTTTGGCTTCATAGCAATTCTCTGAGGTGAAGACTCTTAATACGCCCCATGTTGCAGATGAAGAAACTGAGGCTTGGAATGGGAGAATGGCTGCTGGGTATTACAGTTGTGCCTGGATTTGTCTGTCTGTCCCTGCTCTTAAATACTGTGCTAGATTTAGTCAATCAACTACTCACTTTCAAAAATGGTTACTTCAGACTGGATGCAAATACATCTATCTGTTCCTTGTGCAAGGAGTATCTTTGGTCCCAGCTTTGGACACAGGATGGGTGGATCCCCAAGAGGACTGACCAGGAGACTGCACATTTTAAGGCTCTGGCCTCCTGAGGGGCTAAGGTCCTATTTCCATGGGTGCTCCAAGTCTGACTGAGGTCAGGTCAGTGATGGCTTTGAAACTGTTTGTCCTTTTTAATGTATCAGTCAGCTTTTGCTGTGTAACAATCCACACTAAAATGTAAGTGCTTGTTATTTTAAGTCACTATTTAACTTCATAGCTCTGCAAGTTGGCAGTTTGGGTCTGCAGTCAGCTACCAGGTCGGTTCAAAGCCCTTTAGCTGGAATGACTTGTCTCTGTTCCACCCGGTCTCTCATCCTCCAACAAGCTAGTCGGAGCTTGTACATGGGGCAACGGCAGAGTTTTAAGTGCACAAGAGGAGCTATAAGGACTCTTGGAGCCTAACCCTGGAAGCTGGGAAATGCCACTTGTGTTGCACTCTGCTGGTCAAGGCAAGTTACGTGCCCGGCCCAGGTCCGAGGGGTGGGGAAATCGGTTCCACTCCAAGTATTACCACCATTTTTGTAATCTACCACAATGGCATTTTCCATCCAGGTCATGGTCAGCTATTCAGGGAGAGTCTTCATGGTTGGTGGCACCAGCACTTACTCTGGCCCTAAGATGCTGTCAGTTACTTAGCTTTGTGACCTTGGGCAGTTGCTTAACTTCTCTGGGTCTCATTTCCTCACTGATATTTAGGGCAAAATGTACTCATCCTGCCTGTGTCACAGGTTGTCACACAGCTCAAATAAGACAATGGAGGAAGAAGGAGCTCTTACTCTATTGTCCTTGAAGCAGGAGGAGGCCCAGCTGCTCACGCTAGACACGTGCCTCTCCCACCTTGGGCCAAATTTCCTGTAATTCATCAGTAGTGCAAGCCTGACAAGCCCCCGGGATTCTTCATCAACCCTCCTGTTTATTTTCCTGGGGAAAATCCAAGGGCTTTTACCAGAAACTCTCAGGACCTGTTTCACTCAAGTTCAAACACTAGCATTGGTCAAGGGCCTCTTTTATAATTTGTTTAAGTCCTCACCTGAGGATATGTTTATTGATTTTAGAGAGAGTGGAAGGGAGAGAGAGAGAAAGGGAAACACCAATCAGTTGTTTCCTGCTTGGCTTTCTTCCACCCTACCCCTTACCTCTTCTCCTTTGATGCTAATACATAAAACAAGCTACGAAACTGCCGTTCTCTGGAGCGTTTTCTCAATCCACTGAGATTTTGCTTCCTGGCAGTACTTTGTCTTGTGTTCGCTGTTCCCATTGTGGTTTTTAATTCAGTGATTATGTTTTCATCTCACAGCTGTCCCTAATCTCGGATCTGCCTTTTCCATGAATGCTTCCTACAGAGTCTGAGATGTAGCATCCCTCAGAATTAGGGGGATGAATTAGAAATTTAACAAAGTTTTCTCTGATTTCTGTTGGTCCCGCCACCCCATAAGGATGCAGTCTCCCATTCTTCTGAATGCCTCATCTTTTCTGATGTTTAATAGTTTTCCTCTGTCTGCTTATTCCTCCCAAGGGAGCGCTCTGCTGGATACAGGGCAGGGACCTGAGCTGAGTGTCTCTAAGATCGTGCATCCTACTGATGCTTTTGGGCCCCGTGCTGGTGAGAAGGAGAAAACTGAGGTTGTTACAGTGGAATCAGGGGACTAGTTAAGGCCCTGAACTCCTTGACAATTTTGGCTTCCCTTGGTGGCAGCAGCCATGGCCTTGACCCCAATGACCAGCGTCCACTTAGGATTCCCCACAACATGGTGGCCCATATGACACCCTTCCCAGAGGTGCTGGGTGGATTTGAATGAACCTGTGTGTCACTCCCCCTCCCTGACAGTGGTATGCTCCGGGGTCCCTTTCACTGACATGACAGTGATTTATTCCTTCTCACATGATCTTCCATGGGTCTGTTCAGAACTTCCTCCAGTCTAGTCCCATCCACACTCTATTTGGGACAATGTGGACACCAGGTTCCCTTAGTCTGCATCACCAGTAAAGGCTTTCCACTGGTTTTTACATTCCATTGGTAGTTTCCACCGATATCCTGGAGAGGAACATGGAGAGGCCCCGCTGCAAACATCGTTATCCAGCCCACAAGCCCTTTTGCCATTCCCCGAAGCCATCTGAAGCTGGCATCTAATTAAATACAGATCAGGCCTTACCTGATAGCACGCTCCTTGTATTTTATTACATAATCCAGGAGCTCTCTTATTGAATCTAAATTGGACACATAACTAAGTGTACCGTAGACATTTAATCGTGGCCCAGGGCCTGTTTTACTGCCAGAACCGAGGCACTTCCAAGTTCTGAGAGAAGGGAAGAGGCATTACACTGAAGTCTGTGGTCTTGGGAGGGCTTCAATTGATAAGCGAGGGTGGTCTAGGGCTGACCCCGCTTCAAGGATAGCTTCCTCCTTTCCTGAGCACTGCGAAGTTAACACTATCAGGGCCATTGGCTCCCACACAGGATCCCCCAAACTTGACCATTACACCGACTCAAGACCAAACTCAGCGGACTTCTACTCACGTTCCTCAGGCTCTGACCAGGCCGCCTGTGCGGGTCCCAGAATGTGAACTGCCCCTGCAAGCCGCCGTGCCTTTGCAAATGCTGTTCCGTCCACCTGCAGTGCCAGTCGCGCCAACCACTTCTCATGCCATGCCTTAGCCAGCACCAATTCCCCCGCTATCAGTCGCTCCCAGGACATACCTTCAGTGACCTCTCCAGTTGGGCTGTCAACGAGGCACCTCAAAAGCTACGTGTCCTGATCTTCCCCCAGACCCTCAGCCACATCTAGGGTGGGGCCCAGGAATTTGCATTTTGAACGAGTTCCCACTTGACACCCATGCAGCCACTCCATAGACAGCACGCTGAGGGCCACGTTATAGAGAGAGGGTGGCTTTCTGAAGAGGCCGGAACAGTGGCAGAGCTTGGGGTCAAGGTACTCTGCCTCGTCTCTGAGCTTTGATTCTTCCTTTTTCCCCTGACCCAGCCCTTTCTGCAAACTCTCCCAGATCCCCTGTTTATGTACTGCTTTCTTTTTGAACTCACTTATAATGTAAACTCAGGACAGTGCACAGATCTTAAAGGTACGTGCACGGTGGATTTTTACGTGAATATACACCCCTGTAGTCATCCCTGGATCTAGATGAAGAACGTTTCCAGGTCATCCGGCAATCTCCCTCATGTGTCTCCTTCCCCGCCCCCCAATCCCAATCAGTAACCATCCCCTGGAGATAATCACAGTTCTAACTTCTGCCACCATCCTCTTGATTTCCCCTCGAACTTCGAAAGACGCATGTTATCGCATGTTTTGTTCTCTTTCTGCCATAGGTCCCTTCTTTATAGTTGGTTGACCAAGTTTATTTTTTATTTCTCAATCCAAAAACTCAGTCCCGAGAGACCAAGAGACCGATATCCATCGACACTTGCTGTCCCCTCTGCCTCCCCCTCGGTGTAAGGTGCGTGTTCCTTAAGGTCCTCTGACTTCTCATTGCCCTCAAGGGTTTTTGCATCATCCGTTTCAAGTCTCAAAACAGTCCTGGGAGGAAGGTGTTCATATTCCTGCCGCCTTACAGAGGAGAAAAACTGAGGTTCAGAGAGGTTAAGACATTTGCCCCGATCCCACAGCCTGTAAGACGCGGCCGCAGGCACTTTGAATCCAAGCCTGCCCTCCTGCCTCCCTCCCAACAGCGCCTTGAGACCCGGTAGACATGCCGTCCATGTTTGTTGACTGACTGAGTAAGCTGCTTCAAAGCAGCTGTCTTGTTGGTCTTTGGAGTTGCCGCATTGAAAGTGCCCAAGATTACTTCCCGGGGCGGCGTGGGGGATGGGGGGCGGGGGGCGGCTTTCCTTGTGGGGGAAGCAGCAGATTCATGTCCCCAGTAGCACAGCCTTGGCTTGGCTGCCCCCTGAGCCGGCCAGTGTGGGAGGCTGAGGCGTGAAGCCTGGAGGTGGGGCCCCGGGAGCCATCAAAGGCCACGCTCCGTCCCCCGAGGCCCCCTGGAGCCTCTCGGTGTCGCTGGCCGTGATCCGTATGTGGTATTTAAACCAGGCAGAAGCACGAGGCGGCTCAGTTAGGCTGTGGAAGCGACCCGTGAAACAGCAGAGCAGCCAATAGCACTTCTGCTAGCAAAAGAGAATTTTTTTAAATGTCAAAAAAGGATAATATGTTTCTCCCCTAGTGTTTCAAAGCAGAAAGAGAGAGAAAGGGAGAGAGGAAGAGCAGGGGAAATGGGCCTAATTATAATTGAGGAGTGGCGTGAAATTAACGATGACTCAGTTTTTAAATTGCTGTTTGACAAGAACAAGAAAGAACTGAAGTCAGGACAATTAGGAAGTCAAGGAGAGTTTCAAAACCAGAGAGAAAAACAGGTAAGGAAAGGGTGCTAGAAGGCCGTGACCGGAAATGACTGGGTCTCGGGGCCAGGCTGGGGGTTGGGGTCCCATAGCAGATCTGCAACAGTGATTCTATAGAGTCGGTGCCCTGAGAGGGCCTCAGAAAATCCGGCCAGACCACGGATCTCCAATCTGCCCACTTCTTGCGATGTCCAGCCCTACCTTGTTGGTCCAAGCCCTGTCCTCTCTCCCCTGGAGCCCTGAAAAGACTGCCTAGCAGGTGCCCCTTCTTCCTGTCTCCCCTTCTCCCCCAATCCGTGTCTCGGGCAGAGGAGGAATCTGTCTAGAGACCAGGTGACCATCATTTCCCGGTTCCAAATCCTTCTCAGTGCACATCATAGAAAACCTCGATGTCTCACCTTGATCTCGAAGTTCTCGTCCAGCGAAGGAGCCGATGTCTCCTTGTCCAGCCCCATCTCTAGCCATGTGGGTCCTCAGACTGTACATGCCAGGATTCTGGCATCCTCAAACATGCCATGCTTATTTCAACCTCAGGGCCTTTGCACAGGCTCTTTCCTCTGTCGAGAACACTCCATCCTCACATGAGGCACAGGGGGACTGATTCTTGAACTTCAAGTTTAAGACTGAAGTTAGAGCAATTTCCCCTGAATCATTCTCTCTCACCGAACCCTGTGTCATTTTTTTCATAACCCTTATCATGGCTTGAAATTACAGCTTCTGTGCATTTGCTTGCTTTTATGCTGTCCAGTTTCCACTCCGGATTATGAAGGCCGGGACCGTGAATGTTTTATTTACCTCCATATTACCCAGCACCTAAGACAATGAGTTATACTTAGTAGAACAAAAGAGAAAACAGCCCTCTCCTGCAGTGGTTTCCGTCTGGCTTCAGGTACAGCTAGCTCCAGCTGATCATTGTCATTGGTAATCCTTCTCTGTTCACTCACCTGCTTCCCTCCGTGCCATCTTCCTTCTCAGGTAGGCATTCCTCCAGCAGGGTTTTTTCCGAGGAGTTTACTGATTCCAGTGGAAACAGAGGCTCTTGCTTATGGCCACATAGCCAGAGCTAAGTCCCCGTTTGCTCACCAGCCAAGTTTTTACTGAGCACTTACGATGTCCCAGGCACCATTGGAAGAGCTGAGGAGTCATCGGTAAACAAAAAGGACAGGGCCCTTGCCCTCCCAGAGCTTGTACTGTAGTGGAGGACACTTGGTCATCCAAGGATAAGGTGAAGACAGTCAAGCAAACCCGGAAGACATCCTCTGCAGACTGTGGAGGGAACAGGCTGGCGAACAGAGGGCTCTGGGGACTGGAGGAGAGTGGGGTCTTTTGTGGGCACATGGCTTAGGGCTGTGGCTCTCACCTCCAGGGTGGAACAGGATCTACCAAGTGATACTAGAGCACCCAAGGGTGTAAAGACCTGACCAATGACACATCAGAGCAGGTTCCGGGAGGTCCCTGGAAAAATGCCCCTTTCGGTTACTGGGAAATTTTTACAAGCAGGAGAGAAGGCAACTTCCAGAAATGCTTGTCTGTGGGGAGGAGGAAGGCTAAGCTTTAGGTTGGGTTTGTTTTTAGCCATTTTTGAGGGCTTTTGGGGTCCCCGCATATGATTGGGAGGTCATCTGAGGCCCTCAGATTAGTGGCCAGAAATGTTGCCTTGTCCTCAAAATGGTCATCTGAGACGGCGTAACACCTGGCTTTCATCTCAAGTGCCATCTCAGAAATTTTGGTCATGGCTACCCGGACCACAGTCTTGGGCCCAGATGCAGGCTCTGCAGGAAAGTGCGGTGATCCACTAGTCATGTCTGCCAGGGACGTGGGAATACTGGGGTGCGCACACATGCCAGACGTTTACCAAACAGCTCATCAAACGGGTGCTGTTGAGCATTCTTGTGGAAAATACACGGCTAGAAATAGATGCAGAGCAATGTTAGAGGAATTGTCCTAAGGCCACATGTCACAACGAAGAGCAGGTTCTGAGGTCGGATTCCTCTTGGCTTCCCCAGGGGTACACTGTGTGACCTTGGACAAGTCACCTACCTCAGTTTCCTCATCATCTCATTATTAAAGCAATAACATCACTTCTACTGCCTACAGTTTTTATAGGATTGAATGAGATCATACATGCAACATGATTCATACGTTTCAGACACTCAGTAAGCCCTACTTCCCTGTTTTCTACCCTCTGCCCCTATAGCTGTCCATCCCAAGAAAGTGAAAAGTCTGGGAGGGGAGGGACAAGGCGCTGGAGTAACTGGATAAGGAGAGTGTGAGGGGCCGACCTGGAAATGAACGAAAATTGGAACAACTGGAAAGCAGTGGCAAGTTTTAAAAGCCAACCCCAAAGCTTCCAGAACTGAGAGAGACGACATACAAGATAACAAGATACAGCACCACCTGCTGGTGAGGCTGTTGGGAGAGGTGGTTGCCAGCGTGAGTTTCGGAGCCAGGCTCCGTGGGGTTAAAGCCCAACTCTGTCTCCTGCTGAGGTCCCCCCTCCTCCTCGAAGCCCGGGTTTTCTTATCTGTGCGCTGGGAGTGGTGAGAGTGCTGTGGTCAGATGGTCGATGCATTAATTAAATGAGGTCTACGGAAGCCACAGGCACCGTCCTCGGCACATAGCCCTGTAACAGTTGTAGTAATCATGACACTTGTCATGGTCTGGTAAGTCCATGTTACCATGCTCTGCCTCCTCAGTGGCGTGGAAGTCTACCATGTGGTCATATCATCACTAACTGAAAATGGAGGGTGTTGAAGGAATCTCCACAGAGGAGAATTCCACCTGCCCCATCCCAGCGACGTGCCCTTCCTGTGGTCTGGGATTGGCGAGCGCCGGAGGCCGCTGGGTGACCAGGCCATGTGGGGGTTTCTGAATCCCATCCGGGCAGATGGCATCCCCAAGGTCCTTCATTAATTATCTATTATACAACAGAACCTTGCTGCTTCCCACTCTAATGCCCTTAATCGGCCAAGAAAGCCCACAATTTGCTGTTTGCAAACAATTAGCCCAGTTCACGGCCTCTGCAGCATCAGCTAATGTGGACGTGAGCGTAAATTATGAGGAAGCAGGGATGCGGTGACGGCAACCGGAAACCTCTGGGTCAGATAGATTCCCCGGGGAGGGAGGGGGCTGACAGCAGCGGCCCTGTATCCTTCAGTTGCCCAGGTTGGGGCCACACTCCGCCAGGGGCCCCCAGGGACCCACAGCCAGAAGCCCGAGGCCCGGGCCTCTGAGCTCAGGTCCAAGAGGGCTGGGAGGAACCTCGCCGTCCCCCTGCCTCCAAGCAGGCAGCCCCAACATTCTTCTCGACTCAGAGAAAGATGCCAAAATCCTACTAATCCCTGGGTCTCTTGGGACGAGGCCCAACTTTGGGCGACTCTGGGGCAGGACACACGGATGCCACTCACTGGTCCCGGCACAGGCTGCAGGTGCTTCCTGGAGGAGCAAAGGGTTTCACAGGAGTCTTTCACTGGAGGTCCAACCTAAATCTGTTGGGAAGTAAATGCTTAATGGCCAGGCCGACCCTGGGCTGAATCCCAGGTCGGCCATGCGTCCTGGCTAGGGGACCCTGTATAGACCTCTTAACCTCTCCAAGCCTCAGTTTTCACATCTGTAAAATGGGGATGTTCTTAAAGCAAGTAGACACATGGGCTTGACCAAGCGCCCAGCACAAAAAGAGTACTTGGGGCGAGGTTGCCGTTGGTAGTTGCCAGAATAAGAGTTAACAGGAAAATAACAAATACAGTAGTCTCCTCTCATCTGCAGTTCAGCTTCTTGTGGTTTCAGTTGCCTGTCATCAACCCCAGTCCGAAATTATTAAATAGGAAATTCCAGAAATAAACAACTTACGAGTTTTAAATCGTGGATCGTTCTGAGTAGCGTGATGAAATCTCGCGTTGTTTCGCTCCGCTCCATCCTGCCCAGGACGGGATTCCTCCCTTTGTCCAGTGTCTCCACTCTGTCCAGAACCTGCTCTTCGTTGTGACCTGTGGCCTCAGGACAATTCCTCTAACATTGCTCTCCCGTGGGCGCGGCCCGCCCCGTAGTAACCTAGTCACTCGCCGTCTTGGTTCTTGGTTACCGTCACAGTACACGGTGCTCGTGTTCAAGCCACCCTAATTTTACTTAATAATGGCCCCAAAGTGCAAAAGTAGTGATGACGACTGTTTCAGATAAGCCAGGGAGAAGCCAAAAAGGGCTCCTTCTATGAGAAAAGGTGAGTACTATACAATAAGATACTGTGAGAGACCACGTTCATTTGACTTTTAGTACAGTGTTATAACTGATCTATTTTATTATTGGTTATTGTTGTTAATCTCTTCCTGTACCTAATTTATAAATTAAACTTTACCATAGGTGTGTATGGATAGAAAAAAAACACACTAGATAGGATTCAGTACTATCAGGGGCTTCAGGTATCTGCTGGGGGTCTTGGACTGCGTCCCGTGTGGACAAGGGGGGCTGCTGTACCTTAGAGACCTTCAGGGCCTACAGGACACTGTAACTCCACAGACCTCAGAAGTGACACCCCACCCCCTTTGCTGTGTCCTCTTGGTTAGAAGGAAGTCACGCAGGCCCAGCCACACTCAAAGGGGGAGGGTTCAGAAGGATGTAGATGCGACTTCCAGGAGGGCAGGGTCATCAGGGGCACCAAGGGGACTGCCTTCCCCAAAGGGACAGTTCAGACCCTTGCTGAGCATCAGGCGCTGGGTTAAGTGTTTGCTGGACTCACTCTATCTAATCCCCATGACCATCCTGCGGCGAAGTATTACCCACCTTTGGCTAGGGAAAAGCAGAACAAATTATTATGCAACAGAGAAAGGGGTAAAATGCCTCCTTAAAAATTAGGGGTCCTGGGAAGAAAGGGAAATGCATACTCAGAGGCAAAAATAAAGTCTTCCTGATACTGTTGCTGTCCCTACTTTATAGGTGAGAAGCTGAGGCTCAGAGAGGTTAGTTAGGACGTACGCCCAGAAACTGGGAGGAGCTGCTAGCATTTGAACCGTGTTTTCCTCTTTGGCATCTCGTTCAACAAAGGTCAGGCCGCTGTCCTTTGGGATCCAGCCACAGACCATCTGGGCTGCCCTGAACTTGGGGATTTGAATATCTGATTAATGGGGTCAGGAAGCCAGCCTCCTGGCCGGCCAGGGGAACCTTGCGAACCAACCGGTAATGCGATTTCCTCCCCGAGGCAGACCTGGCGCTCCGAGCCAGCAGAGGCAAACTCCTTAGCCTGTCTGGCTTGGTCTCATCGGAGACACCGAGCCAGCCAGCACTGTCCACTCAGGGTAAAGTTAGGAACGCAGAGCTGTTCCCAGTGGGATCATTATTGTCCTGAACCCCCAAGGGTGGCAGAGTACAGTGGTGTAACCCAGGAAGCAAAGGGAATGGGCCTTACCCTCCTGATCCCACGCAGCCCAGGGCACAGCAGCCTTCCGGAGGGGATGCGAATTTATGCACCAACCAAGCCTGGCTCCCTGTCCTACCCCTGCCGCTGCCCAACGGTAGGACCCTGAGCAAGCCACAAACCTCTCTAAGCCCCCAGTTTCCAGACTTACAAAGCAGCAGTGACGATAACCCAACCTTGCAGGACCACTGTGAACCTGAAATGACGTAGGACACACAGAGCACCCAGTACGGGGCAGGGGCTGAGCGAGTTGTGGCGGTCCTTGCCGTGGTGGGGCATGTCAGGCAGAGATGTGTCCCCGTCATGCTGTCTTCCTCCTGCCTGGCTCACAGCTGCCCCTTGGTCACGTTGGGCTAATGATCACTCAGAGAATCACGGAAGCCTGCGGTTTCTGAACAGGGCGGAGGCTCGGACGACGCAAATTTGGGAGCTGATATGTGGGGTCTACGTGGAATGGGCCCCAGCCTTATTTCTAAGGAAAGCTTCGCCCAGACGAGTCAGTGATATTACCTCCATGCCTGGCAGTCAGGTGTGTTTCCATCACCTCAAAAGAACAGACAGCCCTCAACACCTGAGAGGTGGGCCGGTGCAAGATGTGCTGGGAGCAGTGCTTGTCTCTCATTGAAGGGGGCTCGCTAAGACCCCACGGCACAAGGATTAATCTGGGTGCCTACAATAGGCTGACTGTAGGCTAGACCTTTCTGCATGGTCCGTGGCAATTCTCGACGTACTGAACTTGAAATAGTGTACTTGCTTGCTCTGTGACCTGGGGAGGAAAACTTAACCTCTCTGGGCTTCAACAACATGGAGTTTATATCAGCACCTCCAGGGCTGCCATGAGGATTTGAAGGTGACATGTGAATCATAGTGCCTGGTGCCTGGTAGCTCCCATTGCTACCATCGAGAGATGTGCTTCTTTAGAATGATTCTGTAACCTCTAAGGACCCCCTTGGGTCCCAAGGAGTGAAGCTGGCTGCATTCCTCTGGAAACAGATCAAGGAGGAGCGAGGGGGAGGGGACTGGGCCTTTCTCAAGGCTTAGGGTAGGCTGGGTGTAGTCGAGGGAGATTCTCCCCCTTGCTATACCTAAATGTCCTCCCTGACGTAGCTTGCCTCCACGCTCAGAATCTTCGTATTTTCCCTTTGCCTTGGCATAGGGGACAGAGAGACCCTCCATTGTAGCTCAGTCACCACCAGTTTCTTCAGGAGTGTCGCTGAGAGGGGAGCAGATGTGGGACAGGGAGATGGATGGTTTTGGTGCCCACCAGAGCTCCTGACACCTGGGGACAGAGGCTGCGTGTGTGTGTGTGTGCGCGTGCGTCTGTGGTATGTGAGGTACTACATACGAGGTCTCCCAGGAGCAGCAGTGAACGGAGTGGTTGCCATGTTGCCGGAAGGGCCTTCTCATCCGCCGCACCAGGAGGGCGGCCCGCCGAGTTCGGGGGCTGCTGGCTGCAGATGGTCAGATATTAAATACTAGTCAGCCTTCCATCTGGTGGCAGCTCTGGCTGGCCAGAAGCATTCCCCACGGGTCTGCTCTGGGCTCTGGACAGGCCGCTCTGGTCTGACACGACCCTCTGGTGACCCTCAGACAGGGCTGCGCTTGGCTGATCAGCAGGGTCCTCCTCCTAGCGGAGCGTGGCCGGCTCTGCCGCCTGCTCCAGGTCTGCTCCCCAGAGCAGAGGCGAAAAGAGCACAGAACCTGGGAGCGGATCTTCCAGGGATCATGTCCTGGCTCCGCGTGACCTTCGCCTGGACTCCCCTGAGCCTCTGTTTCCCCGTCTCTGACCCCAGGGCCATCAGAGGATGAAACAGGAGACAGCACACACACAACAGCGTCTCTCTCCCTGGCGCTGTGGACATATTGCTGTGGTTGACTCTTTGCGGTGAGGGGCTGCCCCGTGCTTTGTAGGCTGTTCAGCGGCATCCTAGACCTCAGCCCTCTGGACCCCAGAAGCAGCCCACCCCCAGCCGTGACAACCACAACTGTCTCCAGACATTACTGCATGTAACCTGGAGGTCAGTACCACCCCCGCTGAGAATCAATGCAGTGGAGCGTTTTGTGGTGTGCCCAGCCTGAAGTGAACGCTTGGTAGGCTGAGGCTACATGAGACTGGCCATTCTTTTCTGAGTTCAGAGAGGCAGCAGGACCACAGGGCACTCTGGGCACTGCTGGGCATGTGCTCGGTGCTGAGCAAATGTCAGCGGCTCTCGTTCTCACTGTCTTGCCAAAGGGACTCCTGAGTCCTTTAAAAGGCGGTTTTGAAATCTGTAGTCTAACATCATACATCGAACATGTATGGAGAGCTTTAGGCCAACCTGGGCTGGATACATATGTGGGCCCAGTTATTAAAGAGGCATGAGAAAGGGACCAGAAAGGGGGTGGGGGGAAGTGGAGAAGCAGAATCACAAATCATTGTCATCACCATCGCGGATTATTTTCCCATAGCTCTTTCCGTCCCTGCAATGGCCACTGACATTTATTGACTATTTACTCTGCTTTCGCCAGTATTCTAAGAACGTGACACACGCTATCTCTCGTAATCGTCATGCTCACATCAGGCAGCTGCTTCTCTGACTGTTTCTGTTGGGCAGGCGAGGGGATGGAGGTACTTCAGTCACCTGCCTGTGGGCTCCAGCGACAGGATGGAGCCCTGCAGCAGCGTGCAGGGGGAGCTGCTGCTGCCTGATCAGGAAGGGGGCGCTGACCTTTGAGCTGGGTCTTGAGCAATTAGTAGGATTTCTTTTAAGGGGAGGAAGGGGAGACAGGGAGGTCCGGGCGGAGGAACAAGTCCCTGCGGTTGGAAAAGTCTCAGTTTTCATTTCACCGGGCAGCCAACATCTTGGAGGAAGAGCTGCAGAACAAGAAGTAGCAACAGCCCTCCTCCTGCCCCAGGGCCCGCGGCAGTGCCGGGTGGCCGGGGAGCCCCTCCAGAGCCTCCAGTAGCCACATCTGTTCCTTATCAACCTTGTCGTCCCCGGAATGTTCCAGTGCTGTTCAGAGGGTATCTGCTGTGCTAGGTTTCCGATGGCCCTGGTTGCCCAGGGCTGACAGGGTTCCCAGTACATGGACCTTTCAAGGCTAAAACCAGGATGGTCCTAGGCAACCAGTCGTGGGTCGTGGGTGGTCACTCCACCTGTGGCCCCTCGGTTAGCCAGCTCTTTGCCCACGCCAGCCAGGGATTCTGTAGGCAAATCGGCCCTGGGAGTGGCCCAGACCCGCCTCCCAGCCAGCCAGCCAGCCAGCCAGCCTTCCAACCCCTCCCCGGAGAGGGCAGGTTTAGGCTGGAGGTCCAACAGCTGTTTCTCAGCTGTTTGGCAAAGCCAGCCTACCTGGGTGCGAGAATCCAGGAATAGTGGGGGAGGTCCAAGAAGGACAGGGACTTGTGCAGGGCCACCCAGAGAGTCAGCAGTGGAGTTGGGACCAGAGGCCAGGTCTTCTGGATAAGCAAAATCATTTCAATTTCAATTTAGGTTTCTCAAACTCCAACCCCACGCTCACCCTGCACTTCCCTGGCATCATAGCACTGAATGCTTATTCTGAGCCCGAAAGTTTGTGCTTTACTTATCAAGATCATTTTACAGAGGGGGAAACTGAGGCACGGGTAACTTCTGTGAATTGGCCAAGGGTACCCAGCTGGGAAACGGCAGGGGCAGGCTTCCAACCCAGGAAGTTGGACACAACAGGCAGGGAAGGTAACCGTCGTTCCACACGGCCTCATAGGAATGGCCTCTTCCCTGGCCCCGGTGGCATTGCTGTTGGCAACTCTGAGTTGGGGACCCTTAGGAAGTACTATAGGAGGAACAAACACACAGGGACACTTCTCTGATGCCAGGAGTGCAGCATGCTTGTTATGGGGTCTCTCCCTGAGGATTCCCAGAAGGGGACAGTGCTCGCCTTAGATAAGGACTCGCTAATGGCATTTCTGACACTGTGCTATGTTAGAAATACGCAGACCAGGGTGGGGGGTGAGGAGGGCGGCACTGCCCTCCCAGAGCCCCTCACTCCCTACCTTGTGGAGATCCAATGACTCTCTTTTTAATTAGCAAGAGCCCTCAGGGGTCACAGCAGGGGACAGGAGGCAGAGGTGAAAGGAGAGATCACAACGCATTCAGAGCTCTTTATTGCGATTCTGTTAGGCACTGGAGAGCCAGCCAGTCATGACCAGGACACAGGGACAGAGACAGGCCTGCGCCAGGGAGCCAAGGGTAGTGTGATCTGTACCAGCTTGGAGGTGAACCCCGGGGACTCAGGAAACACAGACGGGGCCCTTGACCCAGTCTCAGGAGGCAGGAGAGATCTGAAGGGTCAGTAGGAATGAACCAGGTATGGAGGGGTGGAAAGGGATTCGGGGCATAATGAAAAACTTGTGCAAAGGTCCGGGGATGGGAGACAGCGACTCAGGCTAGCAACTGTGAGTTGCTGTTTTTGGCTGAAGTCCAGGTGGCATGAAGGAGGGAGAGGTGGGCTGGAAGGGTGGGCAGAGACCCGATCAGACCCCAGGTCTGTAATTCATTCTATCTCGAAGGTAACGGAAGGCCACTGATGAGCCTGAAATAAGGAGATGATGACGGGACTATACTTGTATTTTAGAATAGTGCTCTCACTGCCGTGTGGATGGACAGGGTGAAGCTAGTGTAGACGTGAAACTGTGTCGTCTTGATTCTCCTGTTACCTTCAGTGCTTATTACACTGCAGTCGTGTGCTGCATAATGACTTTTCAGTCACAACAGACCTCGCACACGATCCAGGTGCCGTAGGATTATCGTGGAGCTGAAAATTTCCTACTACCTAGAGACATCATAGCCATCACAGCTTCGTAGCAGAACACTTTATGCACAGGTTTGGGGTGACCCTGCTATGAACACACTTACTGTGCCACCAAGTGTGTTAAAATATAGCATGTCCAATTATGTGCAGCATATAACACTTGATAATCAACAACTATGTAATTGGTATATATTTACTATACTACAGTTTTATCGTTATTTTAGAGTTTTTCACGATACTCTTTCTACTGACACGGAGAAGATGGTAGTGAGACGGTGCGCCTCCCCACACTGGCAGCGGTCCCCTGCATCTGGTGTCTGCCATGTCTCTTGACTGCGTCCTTTGCCGCGTGCCTGAATTAATCTCTAGCTGTTTTATAAGTTTACTGTGGCCTAGGCGTACCGTGTTTATAAAGTCTGCGGCAGTGGACAGGAAGGCCCTAGGCCTTCACATTCACTCACCACCACTCACCCAGAGCAGCTTTCAAGTGTACCAGCTTTTATCTTTTTTACTATATTTTTACTTTACCTTTTCTATATTTAGATATGTTCCGTTACCCACCTGCATAACCCTTGTGGTACAATTGCCTACAGTATTCAGTACAGTAACACGCTGCCCAGGCTTGTAGCATAGGAACAACAGGCTGTACCATAGGGCCTAGGCGTGCAGTGGGCTAGGCCGTCCAGGTTGGCGAGTGCTCTCTGCGATGTTCGCACAACGACAGGATCGCCTAATGATGCATTTCCCAGAATAGATCCCCATCGTTAAACAGCGCATGACTGCAGATGGATTGGAGGGAAGGAGAAGAGGAAGGAAGGAAGGAAGGAGAAAAGGAAGGAAGGAAGGGAGAAAAGGAGGAAAAAAGGAAGGAAGAAGGAAATGGATGAGTGAATGGAACCCATAGAACCAATACATGTGAGTTCAAGAAGGAAATATTTCAGCTTGGAATGTGAAAATTTTTTGTAATAACCAAACGGCCCCAGGAAAAGAAATGCCTTAAGAGGCAGCGAGTGCCCCACGTTGAGGGGTCCTGGGGGACAGGCTGACCCAGGGCTAAGTGTCACATGAGTGAAGAACAGCATTGGTACCTTACTTTCGTTTAGAGCTTAATGTTTCTAGAATGGTTTCATATTCTTTGTCTCCTTTATTGTCATAAAAGCCCTGTATCTTGGATATTATCCTGATGAGGATAATTCACAGACGAGGAAATTCAAATTCACAGATTACGTGACTTTTCTCGCTAGTCAAAAACAGACCTCCCGCAATGAGTTTTCTGACTCCAAGTCCCCTGCACTTTCCAGAGAGCCCCGGCTGACCTCTGCAATGCCTCCTGGCCCTGACATGATGAGTTTCTTAGTAGAAGACCTTTTGCCCTATAGGAGTTTGCAGTAACACCGCAAACTATCATGTGAGCTCCTACCCAGAATGCCGGTCCTCAGGACAGACGCTCGCATGGAGGACACAGGGCAGGCCTGAGTCATCAAGACCGCCTCCTACTGGCTGTGTGGCTTTGGGCAAGCACCTTACCTCCCTGAGCCTCAACTTCTTCATCTCTAAAATGGGAGTTCTTAATAGAGTATTCACAGAATCGTTGAGAGAGTTAGGTGAGACAAAGTACATGAAGGGCCATATTGCTCAGAATCTTTGGTTGTCAGTGACAGCAAGCCAACCCCAGGCAGGCATAAAAAGGAATGCATTGCATCCCTCGCTCCCTCTGTTCTCTGCTGTCTCTCCTTCTTTTGCGTTTGCCACTGCCGTCTCTCCCGCTTTTCCGGAAGGCGTGAATAATACCGCCCCCAGCCTCAGCTTATAGCAGCCTCAGCAGAGAGAGCGCTTCCCTCCCCCAGGAACAGTGTATCCGTTCCAGGGAAAGGCTCTGATTGATCCTGCTTGAGTCACATGCTCACTCTTCAGACCAATCACTTTGAGGAAAGGACACGAGGAACTATGATTGGCTGGACCTTAGTCTCATTCTTACCGCCCTGGCTAGGGGAGTAGGCTATATTATCAGAGGAAAGGTGACTGAAAAGTTAGTAAAACCCGTTACAAATACCTGGAACAGTGTTTGGTGGGTAGTGACTGCTCATTAAATGGGAACGATGTTGTTGCTATCGTCTGGGTCAGTGACAGCTTTGTTGGCAAGAAGCCTGGAGCCGCAGCTTAAGGGCTTCAAGGATTCTAAGAAAAGAGGATTCCAGACCAGCTATATGGACCTTGTCAGTGCTAAATTTGTGCGCCTCCGTGGGGACCGTCGTGCATTGCAGCAGCATCCTATAGGTGTCCTCTCTGGAGGATAATTTAAATGTAGCAGAACTAAAATGTGGGCCTTGGAGGCCACGGGGCTCCTGAGGGTTTCCACACCCGGAAACATGCAAAGTCGTTTCCATGGTGGTTCCTTTTATTTGCCCCTTTCCTTTGATTCGCTGCTTTATTCAAGGATACCTTTGTGTACCTACTCAGGCCTGAGGACTCACTCCTCAGTCAACAAGGCGACACACAGCGCCCACACGTGAAGCCCAGCTCCCTCTCAGCCTCAACCTGCCTTTATATTTTTTTCTCACCTGTTGAAAAACTTAAAATGTGTACCTCACGGAAGGGCGGGGGAGGGGCAAAAAGAGCCATAAATCGTGGGTCACAATTTATGTACTGGGTCAATGAACTTGGGTTGTTGGTTCATTAACAGTTCCACACTAATTACGTATTCCCCCCTCGGGCAGTTTCCGAGGAGGGAGGCACACGTCCATTCCGAGACCCCCTGGGGGTTTTGAGCCGGCTTCGGCTTCCAGCGCGCAGGCATCATAGGCGCCGCGCACCTGTTCTTCGACGCAAAGAGCGCTGTTTAAACTTAATTAGTGACCATCGTTTAAAACTCAAGAGGTTTCATATACAATCTGAATTTGGGGTTTCTCTTGAAGCCAAGAGACGTAGTTATGCTGGATTTTCGTTCCACACGGCAGCAATCAGCCAGTCATGTTGCGTCCCCCTCCCCCCTCCTTAACACAGCCTGTGCTTGCCAGTTCTCCGAGGTCCCTCATGTGAGTCACTTTTCTGTGTCATTAACTGGCTGGTTCCTGCAGGCCATTTGAGTTTCCTACCGTGGGGTTAGAGGTCATTGGATGAAACTCCCAGCATTGCGGAGGGGCTCCTCCTAGCCAAGCAGCCTCCCCAGCCTACCCAGAAGCCATTCCCTCTGCAGCAGCCCCTCCAGAACCCCCAGGGAGTAAAGGACCTGTAGCCCGGGGAGAGAGACAAGTGGCCTCATCCAGAGGCAGGTGAAGTCCGGCCTTGTGTTTGTCACACTCCGTTTTCAAACCCTAGCCTGTTAGGTGAAGTTGCTTGAAATAAAAAGCAGAGACTCAAGTGGTTTTCATTGCATCAAAGATGAGTGCGTGTTTTACCTAACACAGCAGGAAGGAGGCTTTGAGCACCCTTAGAATTACCTTCATTCAGCCTTTGAATAGCTTGATTTTCAGGCTTCTCTGAGCTCGGAGAGCTTCTTCAATGGGTACACAAGAGCATAGCAAGGAATAGACGGTTTGGCTGTGGGGTTTGAGAGGGGGAGGCTTTTCAATCACTTTCGGAGAGTTTGTTCCCAACAACTTCCAAACGCTGGAAATGATTCACATCCTGATTCAGAGCACACCGATTGAGTGCCTACTATGCGCTTCGAACACCATCTATGAGACAACGAATGCCTAAGTGTGTCACTTGCTCAGAACTCTTCCGGATCCTTATGTCTGTCTTTCTACTTGACATTTCCATTCAGGTCGATCACATTGCAAACATCATGTTCTAAACTCTTTTCTCTCTCTCTCTCTCTCTCTCATACACACGCACACACACACACATATCCCACCAAAAACAAACAAAAAGCCACCCAAAAAACAACACTCTCACATCCAGCCAGGAAACATCAACTTCATGTCCATAATCGCTCAAGCTGAAACTTAGAAGATATTTTTGACCCCTTTCTCACTCATCCATAACAGCCAATCTGTCACCAAGTCCTACTGGTTCTTTCTCCTAACCAATCCCATCAGTGGTGAGTTAAGGTAGTGCTGGCTGCTGTAACAGATAGATCCTACCATCTCGGAGAGTAAAAATGTATACTTAGGTCAAATAAAGTCTAATTGAGTATCCACACGGCGACCCAGGGACCCCAGGAGCTACCATCTTATGACTCCGCCATCTCCTAAGGCCTTTGTTTCCATCCAGTGGACAGGAAAAGACATGGCGGGGAAAACACGCATACTCTTAACCACTGCAGCCCAGAAGTGATGCCATTACTTTTGCTCCCTTTTCATGGGGGACAACCAGTCACATGACCCCATGCCAATGCAAAGGATACTGGGAAATGTAGTCTCTGACTGGGCAGCTTCTTCCCAGCCACAGGCACCCACTGGAAGTGCAGCTGTGGCAGACTGTTGGCTACCTTTGCTGCTTTCCATTTTCTTCTCCCTCACCGTCACTTCCCCAGGCTAAGCCACCATTATGTCTTACAGGGGCAACGGCGACAGTCCCCTTTTGGTCTTCCTGATTCCATTCCTGTTCCTTCTCTCGCCTGTTCTTCACGCAGGAGCCACAGCAGTCTTTCAAACCCCAAGTCAGACCGTCCGCGCCCCACCTCACACTCAGAATGCTATGCCCCTCCCGTGGCAGACAAAGCTGGGACCTGCCTGCTCCTGGCCACCTCCCCCACCTCGTCGTCTCCTCCCCCATCACTCCTGCTTCCTCCAACAACCACCTCTCCCTTGTTAGCCTCTGTTACCTACACTGCGCCCCCTACCCGGCTGGCCTGCCCCACCCTCCAAGACTCGCTCAAGCCTTTGCCATGTGAGGGGACTTTTTGCTCTAGATAACACGGCCCCTCGTGGAAGGGCTTTTCACAGTGAATAATTGGATATTTATTTGTGTGGCCCCTTTTTTATGTCCCTTTCCCTGCATAGGCTATAAGCTCCTGGAAAGTAGGAATATCTGTTCCCTTTACTGCTGTGTCCCCATACCTAGCACATTGCTAGGCACACAGTAGGGGCTCAGTACCCGTTTGTTGAGAGAATGAATGAATGACAGAATGTCATTTGACTCCGCGGCACAACCTGATGTGGTAGGTTCTATCAGTCCCATTTTACAGATGAGAAGACGAGGCTCAGGGGAGATGGGTTTTCCCAAGGTCACGCAGCAAGGAAGTGGTGGACCTACAGTGCAGAGCTCTTTCCAACCGGGTCTCTTCTGAGCACTTCTATTTGGGGATGCTTCGGGCGATTTCTCTCGGTCACCCCCCAGATCGTCTGTCCCCCTTCTACCTCCCAGAACCCCGGGAGATTCGCCACAGCTTCCCATCTCATCTTGATCCTAGGCAGACACAGATGACGGTAGAAATGACAGGAAGGGACACACATTCAAACTGTGTAGCGGTGGGGAGATTAATGAAGGGTCTGTTTATAAAGGTGTGGTCGGGGTCAAGGGAAACCACCAAGCGGTAGTGCAGACCCCAGAACCACAGGGAGCCTCCAAGGGTAAGAGGAGGGAGTTAAAAGGGAAACATAGTCGCTGCTCCTCTAGCCCATGGGTGGGGAGACCTAGGAGGAAGTAACCCTGCCTCACTGCTCCCCTGTCCTCCGTTGTTGTCCTGAAACTTTCCATGGGCTGGATCCAACCATAGGCCAGAGGCGAGGGACTCCACTGACTGACTCAGACTTCAAAGGCACCAAACAGGGCACAGAAGCGGGGGGCCGGTGGATTTGGAGGGGCAAACAGATAACAGGCAGCCCATAGCCCTCTCTGGCTGAAAGATGAGAGGTGGCCCCATCCATCAGGGTTTCTTGGGTTTAAGTGCCATCCATAAGCAGACTCTGGCAAAACTCCAGCAGAGTGAGGAATGTACTGGAGGGGCTCAGGGCAGCTCTAAGATTTCCAGAAGAAGCCGGGTACCTGGGCCTCAGGGGCAGGAACCAGAGCCCCAGGACTGCGTGTGCATGTGCGGGAGGAGGCGCCATTGCCAGAATACAGATGCGAATGCTGGGCCCGCAAAAACAAGAGGTGTCTCACAGGACTCACTCCTGTCAAAATGAAAATAAAACCAAGTCATTGGAAAAGCTAATGCCTCATCAAAGGTCAGAAGGATCATCCATTGGTGCTCAATCAACATTTGTGGGCGGGAAGAATAAATGAACCAACGAAT